>JAUMIR010000006.1:102849684-103042184 GCA_030847615.1 Gambelia wislizenii
AATTATATTAATTACTAATAACCATAACCACAGATTATTCCATCATTAATTCTTTTATTGATCAAAAAGTCCATAAACAGTTTCTGATCTTTCCAAAAGTCTTCAATTGGCTTATCCTTTAAACCCATGTTAATTTGGCAAGTTCAACTAATCTTAACAATCTAGCACACCTTTTAGCATTTGATCACCTTACATAATATTCTCAGTAGGCTCCCATATGGGAAACTGGTCAGATCTGCACCTGCTCAGTTTCAACAATACATGATTGTTGAAATGTACAGCATCAGGTGCTCCAATACTATCTAGGCCAAATGAATATACCCAGAAAGTCTACCCTGACTTAGGTTTCATCTAGGAACCTAAATTGCAGCACATCTCAATATTTGCTTATATATGTTAAAACTCAAGGCACATGTTAAAAGCAGGACTGTAAAAACATTTCATATTATTGCATTCTTAATGTATGTGCTTTCATGTTGCCTGATGACTTATAGCAATCCCATGAATTTCATAGGGTTTTCTTAGGCAAGGAATACTGAGAGGTGATTTTGCCAGTTCCTTCCTCTTAAATATTGCATATAGCACCTAGTATTCATTGGTGGTTTCCCATCCAAATATTAACCAGAACTGATCCTGCTTAGCTTCCAAAATCAGATTTGCAAAAGTAGAAATGGAGATCACATAGTTGTCAAATTTTTGTGTAAGAAAAGTATATGATACTAAAGTTGTCAGTTGTTTTACAAGGCTGAGGAGTCAAACTGAGTTGCTTTGTTTTGTGAACTCTCAGTTTCAGTGGTGTTACAAACTTTTTGGTAAACTTTTGCATTACTTCTCCATTGCCAATTTCATTGTTTAGTGAGCCTCCGTGAAGAAAGAAAATAGTTTTGTGACACTCTAGAAATTCATGGGGTCACCATAATTCAAAAGGCAGTTTGAGGGCACATACACAAACACACAACAAATTGATAAAAGATAAGGCACTCAGTGGCAACAAATGTTAACAACTGTATATAATCTCCAGTATTAGAGGCAATATGCAGTTGTTGAGCAACACAAGTGGAAGAATGCTATTATGCTCATTTCTAGTTTGTAAGCCTTCCCACATGCATATGGTGGACCAGGGAATGCTGGATTAAATAAAAATTTGCTCTGAATCTGGAAGAACTCTTCTCAGTTTTTAAAAATCAAAGTGATCAGCAAGCTGATATAGATTATTTTATAACAGAGAGTCAGAAATTCTCAGTAGCGGTAATCTTATATCCTGAAGATCAAGGGTTGCCAAATTTATATTTGGCAAATCTGTCATAGGACAGTTATATTTCCTGGATAGATCAAAACATGGAAAACTTGGCTTTAGGAACAAAGTGAGTGACCTTGAGCCTCCGAGAGAGCCAGTATGGTGTAGTGGTTTGAGCATTGGACTACAGCTCTGGAGACAAGGGTTCAAATCCCCATTTGGCCATGGAAATCCACTGGGTGGCCTTGGGCAAGTCACACTCTCTCCACTTCAGAGGAAGGCAAACATAAACCCCTTCTGAAGAAATCTCGTCAAGAAAACAACATTGATAGGTTCGCCTTAGGATTGCCGTAAGTCAGAAATGACTTGAAGGCACATAGCAACAACAACAGTATCTCCAAGCAAAAGAGAATGGTATAAATATTCTATGTTAGAAGTATTATTTATTATTCATAATTGGTGACATAGGTGCTCCATTCTGTTGTATAGCATGTGTCTGCTGAGTTTTATCACCATGCCTCTGCTGCCACCAGAAGATGTACATTGGTTGAGATAAATAGTAAAGTCCTATACCTGTCAGCACCTACTGAAAACTAGTGTTCCAGTGTCCTTGAGCACTTATTACATGAGTTGCATTTGTCTTTTTAGTCAGAGGAATTGTTAGCAATTTATTGTGTTCCTGTCAATGGAAGTAGCTGGGAAGACAGAAAGAACCTGAGTGGACACAGCTAGTATTAGAGGTACACTGAGGCAGATACAAATATAGCTAAGAAATTCTATGGTCAGCTTTTCTAGTCAGCTGTACATTCAGATCACTATTGCATGGAATTCAATCAACTATGTAGTGGGTAAGTATTAAAATTCTGCAATAATTAGGCAAGCTACAGTTAATGAGTGTGAATGAAGAGGTGACCATAGGTTACCTAGTAATTTCCTTCCACAGGAACTAAGTAGTTGAAATATATTGGTAAAAGTTAGAATTATAGGGGGCGGCTTACATGGCACTCTGGGAATCTGTTTTATGCACCTGTGCAGAGTTGGTAGGAACCTTCCAGAGTTGACTGAAGTGTTTGGGAAGGAACCTGCCCACTCACCTGCACATACCCAAATATGTGCCTGCTGTGGTTCATGCTGTAACTGTTGGCCAACCAAACCAGGATAATTACCCATGTTGGCTTGTTGTCATAAACTATTCTTAATGGAAAAAACTGTATTCCAAATTTGGATATTTTGAGTGATGTGGTTAAACTGAAAATGGAAGGAAAAGCTTGCATTCTCATTCAGACAACAGAAAGAAAGGGGAGGGAAAATCACAGAAGCCACAAGTTTATCATTATACATGAACCAGTTCACCATGCTGGTATTCTGGCAGAAGTTCCAGTTATGCAAAGGAGACTGGAAAGAATCATATAATGGCTTAGTTTTATTAGATTTTTTCCATTTTTAAAAAGATCAGCAGCTGTGATGCTTTCGTTTTTCTCTTCTATCTCCCCTAAATTCCATATGGAATTACTCGTCAGAATTAATAATAGTAATGCTAACCACATTTTATTCATAAACAATCTGCAATTGCTAAATCTCTTGCATTTCAAATTTGGGCAGGTTTAAAGTATAGTTGGGAGATTATGTGCAGAAAGTGGTTTAAAGAAACTACTATGAATGCGGGTATGTGTGACATATCTGCACAAGCTTTCTTGTAATTTAAACTATGTCCAAGAATAAACCACTGATAATTTTACTGATTTTTGCTGCAGCATACACAGTAGGAATGTACAGATCTCACTCATAATAATATCAACAGTGTGGGGGAAGGGGGGTGAGCCCCCTCTCTCATACATTATCTCTTTGTAACTTGCTGAAATATTGGCAAGAAAGCAGTGTTTCCACTATTTCAGTTTTTTGTTCTGTGAACAAGTATTAGCTGTTAACTTTATACATACATAAAATAAACATTATCAACATAGACTTTTACTAATCAGACCTTTCCACAAGTATATCTCTTCACATTTAACAAAAACAAGAATACATATTTTCAACCATCTTCTGTAAAACCCAATAACCCATTTTATGACCCATGTTATAAATTTACCATTCCAAGCCTGATTTTATTAACAAAACTGGCAGGTGTTTCTTCTTGTTTTGATTTTTAAATACCTTTTTGTCCAGGATATTTTCTGCAACTAGTTTTAAATTGTATTATGATGGTATTAGAAAGAACAGGCTTGGGAAAAGGAAATAAAAAATGGTTTCATATATATATATGTGTGTGTGTGTGTGTGTGTGTGTGTATAAAACCCATTGTTAACCTTTTTGTCTTCTTTACACATGAATGTAATTTGCACAAGAATGCCTATTATATTTTTGATTAGGGGCTTGTGCCTGTCACTACTCTACTGAAGTCAAGAAATTGCAAGAGAACCATAGTTAAGAGGAGGAAAATGAGAGGTAAAAGAGGATGAGATAAGAAAATAAGGTTGGTGGTAACACTTTAAAAGAGTACTTTGTGGTACAGTCGAATGTGAATAATATCTATCCCATATCCTATCCCAACTCCCAGATTAAGGGGAGAGCAAAGATCTTAATATACAGATTAGGAAATCTTGATATATATTTTTTTTGTTTACATATCTTGTATTCCTATAATCATAAGATAGATACTTGTGTGAAATGAGGTAATTTAAACTGAAAAGGCATTTTTATAAAGAAAGAACTTGAAGAATGCATATTGTACTTTTAGCTTCAGTAAATCTGTACTTTTATCAATTTTTTAAAAACAATACTAACTTAGAATCTAATGAAGAACTCTATTTTGCTTTATATTCATTCTCTTTGCACCAGTATTAAAAGTGTACTGATGTCTACCGCCTTTCAACACCTCCCTTTCTCTGGGTTGGTGAGAGGAATCTAAGTTCGTTACACTTGGGATATCTCTTCACCACCCAGAGAAGAGCCAGGAAGAAATGTAACTAGTCTCGTGATGACTGGAGAGGACTGTTGACTTCTCCCCCTTCCAGCCACCATGAGCCCAGTTCTTCTTCCTGCTTTACCCAGAGAGGAACGTCTTTTCCTATCTCCTTTGTCTTTTCTCTCTGACTCCCAGCCTTTGTTTTCAGATTCTCTATTTTCTCCTTTCTCCTTCGTTTTTTCCTGTGTCTTTCCTCCCACTTCCCATAAAAAAACCTTTCTCTGTTGTTCCTTCCTGTTTTTTACTTGCTACAGCCTCCACTCCCCCCTTCTATTTTTCTCCTTAACAGGGATGGTGCCTTCTGATCCCAAGAAGAAGGGCAACGAGTCCCACATGGAAAAGGTGCTGCATGAGTGCATGGCCAACTCCTCCCTGCTGCTTGAGTTCATCCAGCAGGCGCAGTTAGAGAATGTTTGCGGCAGAGCTTCCCTGCTGCCAAGCTCTACTTCGTGGATGGGAAGGGAGCCCTCAAAGCCCGGTAGCAACCCAGCTTCCCTGCCCCTGAGCCTTGTTCTGCAGGCGGGAAGGGAGCAGGCACCCGAGCGGTCTGGAACTCTCCCCAACCTGGCTCCCATAGGCTCAGAGACAAGACCAGAGGAGAGGAGCAGCATCGCATTGGCAGCGAAGTACCCGCACACTGGGATCAGTCTGGGAGGAAGCGTGCGGGAGGTTACCCAGGGCGATTGGGACTCTGATCTGTGAGTGCCAACCAGACAGCTGTGACTGCAACCCAGGCTTCCTTGAGGGAGGCCCTACATGTTTGGGGGTGTGTGGCTGAGGAAACAAGCGTGCGGCCCCAATTATCAAACATGCATTCCATTTAGAAGATTTCCCCTCCATGTTGGCAAAGGTCTCTTCTGCCTTGGGCTTCTCCACACCACAGACCCAGCAGGACCAGACAACCATGGAGTTCAGTGAAAGGGTGGCCTCCGTACTCAGTCCCCCAAGGCCACAACCAAATAGGTGCCTTTCTCATCCATTTTCATGTGAATGGTAGACAGCGAATGGGAAAAGCCTCTGCAAGGAAAAAGGGCACCCTTGTGGCCCAAAAGATCTACACTCCATCCAAACAGGTCATGGAGAAACTGAAGGTCCCAGTGGTCGACCCGCCTGTTCCCTCACTCATTTCGGGATCTCTAGCACCCAAGGACGGCGAGGGGTTCCTTAAGGACCCAGAAGAAAAAATAACAGAGGGAGCCCTGAAGAAGACTCACAAAGCAGCAGCCCTTGCCCTCAGGGCGTCGATGACAGTTCCCTATTTGCTAGAACAGCCCTCCTCTGGGTGGAAGACACACTGTATGACAAGGACCTTGATCGTTTCTCTCTTCAAAGGTCTCTCAAAGATTTACATGATGCTACAGTTCCTGGCAGACACCACGCTGGAAGTGTTAACATTTGCATCTAGAGCCATTGCCTCAGCAACATTGGCTAGACACTCCATTTGGCTGTGTCACTGGCAGGTAGACTCTCATTCCAGAGCAAACCTCACCACTATGCCATTCAGGGGTCAAGCCTATTTGGGGAAGAGGCCCTGAAGGACATTCTAGTTGAGATGAAAGATAAGAAGAGAGCCATGCCTGTCATGATCAAGAAATCTGACGAGAGAGGCAACAACCTTCCTCTTCCTTCAGGTCTCCACAAGGCTTCACAAGATACCAGGATGTTCGGTCCTTTTGTCCCGCATGGTCTTGGTCCAATTTCTCCTCAAGACTAAGTGGTCCCAACTGGTCCCAAGTCAGATGTAGGGGTGGCACCCAGCCCAAGAGGGGTGGGAGGCACCAGCAGTTCTGATTCTGGATCGATCTGCATGGGAGGTTGACTTCAACACATTCAACCAGCATGGGAGGCAACCATGACGGACAGATGGGTTGTCTCTGCTCTCTCCCATGGTTAACATTTGGAATTCGATGCACTCCCAGAAGGCAGATTCATTCTTTCCACCCTGTCAAAAGATCCTCAAAAAAAAAAGGATCCAAATTGTGGTGGTCGAACACCTGCAGATAAAGGCGATCGAAGTGGTTCCTCCATCACAATTCTTAGGCATCTACTCTATCTTCTTCACAGTCCCAAAGAAGGGAGGGGACTCTCGCTCAAATCTCAACCTGATGCACACCAACGCCCACCTCACATACAAGTGCTTCTGCATGGAAACGCTATCTTCCATAAGGGAGATGTTGCGAAAAGGAGATTTTATGGCATCTCTGGATTTGGAAGAAGCATATCTTCACATGTTTATATCTGAGGAGAGCATAAAATTCCTGCAATTCACCCTGGACCAGGAACATTTTTAATTCAGGGCATTGCCCTTTGGTCTGGCATTGGCTCCCATAATCTTCACCAGGGTGTTGGTCGCTCTGGTAGCACACCTTCAGTTACAGGGTGTACATCTCTATCCTTACCTGGACAACATCCTTCTTTGAGCCCCATGAGCTCAGAAGGCTCGGGAAGACTTCCAAACCACTATTCAGTGCCTTCAGGAGCACAGGTTCCTAGTGAACTAAAAGAAAAGCATGCTGGTTCCTACTCAGACCATTACTCATCTCGGCATGAGGATAGACACTCAAAATCAGAGGAGAGGCAGCTCGCAATAAGGAGGGAAGCCCTAGCCATTCTGGCAAGGGTCACGATGCCCCTCATGGATCTATCTCACCTTCTAGGCCTCATGATCTCTAGTCCTTGTGGTTCCTTGGGCCAGGTTCCATGCCTGCCTGCTTCAGACTCTTCTGAACCAGTACCAACCCCAAATAGCCCTTGGCAAGGCCATCCTTCTATGCATTCTGATCAAAGTCAGGAAGTTCATTCTTTGGTGGGCCAGATGAGACAACCTGTCCAAGGGGTCACCCTGGACACAGAAGCATCAAATCACTGTGATCTTGGATGGCAGTCTCCTAGTATGGAGAGCCCACTGTCAAGGTCAGATGGTTCAGGGCGCATGGTCCTTGCTCAAGAGAGCACACAGCATCAACTGGCTAGAGCTGAGAGCGGTGCATTTGGCGTTGTGCCATTTTACAGAAAGTCTCAAAGGAAAACACATCAGGGTTCTCACCGACAGTACCACAGCCCGATCTTAGATAGTCAAGCAAGGAAGAACGAGATCCTACTTCCTACAAAAGGAAGCCACCATCCTCTTCCTGAGGGTGGAGAGAACTGTAACCTCTATATCGGCACAACACATCTAGGGCTCGACCAACCTCCAGGTGGATTACCTAAGCAGACATGTGGTATCATTGGGGGAATGGTCCTGCCACCCACAGGTATTCAACCGACTGCAGACCAGGTTTGGTCCAATGGTAGCAGACATGTTCGCCTCTCCAGACAACCAAAAACTTTACAGGTTCTTCATGAGATTTCCGGATCCTCACACAGAGGGGACTGATGCGCTTCAGTCCCCCTGGCCAAAAGGTCTACTTTACCTCTTTCCACCTTTTTCTCTGATTCCCAATGTGATCTTGAAGGTGAGGTAGGAGAGGGCACCAGTAGTCTTCATTTCCCCCCACTGGCCAAGGAGACCATGGTCCTTGGACCTAATGGAACTAGCCCAAGAATAGCCATGGCTCCTACAACAGAGATCCAGCCTGCTCTCTCAGGGACTTCTGTGGCACCCCGACATGATCTGGCTCTGCTTAGCCACTTGGAGGTTGAGCGGCGGGCCCAAGGATTATGCGGCTATGATGAGACCATAATTTCCATGATGCTCTCCTTCCGGAGATAATCCATGACTAGAATCTACGAGACCACCTGGCAAGCCTTTTCCAGATGGTGCATATCCAAATGCATTGACCATTCAGTCGTAACAGTGAAGCACATCCTGGACTTCCTTCAGAAAGGATTAGATCTGGGCCTTAACCCAACACTCTAAAGAGGCAAGCTGTGTCCTTGTCCTCTGTGGTTTTCCTCATGAGAGGCCAGTCCCTGGCCTCTCACCCTCGTGTCCGCAGATTCCTGAGCAGTGCCGCCATCATCTCACCACCAGTGAGGTATCGTTTCCCATCTTGGAACATGCCCTTGGTTCTCAGGCAACTGTCCAAGCACCCTTTTGAACTCCTCAGGAAGGTTTTGTTCAGATTGCTGACTCTAAAGGTAGCGTTCCTAGTGATGATAACCTCAGCGAGGTGAGTATCCAAGCTCACGGCCCTCTCCGTGAGGCAACACCTCTGTTCCTTCAATGACGACCATGTCATCCTTCAGCCAGATCCCTCTTTTCTCCCCAAGGTGATCGCCACTTGCCATCTCTCCCAGGAGCTGATTTTGCCCTCTTTTTGTCCTAATCCTTCTCACCCTAGAGAGAAGACATGGCACAAGCTGGATGTTCATAGAGCATTAAAGATATACATTAAGAGAACAGCATCATTCAGATGTTGTGACTCTCTCTTCATCTCATTCAATCCCACCTCCCTGGGATTGAAAGTCTCCAGGCAGACCATTGCAGGTTGGATAAGGGCTTGCATCTTAACAGCCTACAATGTAGTGAAGGTACCTCATCCTACCAGGGTCTTAGCTCATTCCACCAGGGCAGCAGCGATCTCAGGAGTCTTCTTCTCCAATACCCCAGTTCTGGAGGTTTGTAGAGCAACTACCTGGAGCACTCCCTTGTCCTTCATCCGTCACTACAAGATCGACAAGTTCAGATCCACGGATGCACACTTTGGGTGGAGAGTCCTCCAGAAGGTGATTAAAGATTAGACTCTGTGCAGCCACCTCATCAGTACAGTGGCGAGTTTGGGTATGTCCCAAGTGTAACGAATTTGGATTCCTCCTCTCACCAGCCCAGAGAATGCCACATTGGTACTTACCATGAAGGTGCATTCTGGGGTGACTGCCCTCTAATTTTTCCTTTTTGGTTATGTTCTTTGGTAGTATGGTAGGCTGGGCTTTGCTAGTCTGGGAACTGGGCTCGTGGTGGCTGGGAGCAGGGGGAGTTAACGGTCCTCTCCAGTCATCACGAGACTAGTTTAAGTTTCTTCCTGCTTCTTCTCTGGGTGGTGAAGGGATATCCCAAGTGTAACAAATTTGGATTCCTCCTCTCTACCAACCCCAGAATGCAGCTTCACAGTAAGTACCAATGTGGCATTCTGATAACTTGCTCTTTCCACACTTTCAAATTACAGACAAATCCCATTAATTCACCAAGGGGTCCACTCTTTTATCAGTTCTTCTTGTCCTGATTCAGGCTTGAGCACTCCCCCAGACAGTTGTTAGGGAGGAATGCTGAACTCTTCCACATAGGACTGGGCAGTAAATTAAACAGAGTTACTGGACACAAACCTACCTATAAGGGTTTGTTTGTAAGGAAACAAGCAAGAGAGAAGTCAAAGCCTCATAGACATTAGCTTTCTGTTTCTACCCATTAAATGGCAGTCGGCATATTCAGGGTGGATAAAGCATAGTAAGGACATCATTTAGTTTAACTTTTATTTTAGTGCATCCTAATGAGTCAAATGTAAATATGAAAAAAAAAAATCAAGAGTAAGTACATCACAGCCCCGAGATGGGTTTGCCTTAGGGTTGCTATAAGTCAAGAATGACTTGAAGGCAGACTACAGCAACAATACATACACACACATATACACACACTGTGCAGTACATATAATTTTATACAATACAGTATGTGCTTTACGTGTGTGTGTGTGTGTGTTATTTAGCTTTTGCACACACTCAGAAGTGATATATAGCGTGTTAGTATGCAAAGAAATGTTGTAGCACCTTTAAGGCTAACTGAGAGAAAGAAGTTGCTAGCATAAGCTTTGTAGACTTCAGTCTACTTCCTCAGATGCAATATAGTATGTTGTTTATGTTTTTCAGTGGCCAAAATGCATTTGCAAGCTAAAAAACAAAAAACAAAACTGGATTCCACTCTTCAACTGATTACACTTTCTGACAGTGCTCCGGTCCCTAACCCATCAGATAAGTGGGGACTGCCTGTACTTTGTAAGCTTCCATGCCATTTGTGACAAGTTTTCACATCAAAGGCAGGGTACAGGAGCAGATTATAATGGCAAGACAATGTGACTGGTTAATGGATTAAATGTGATACTTCAGGAAACAAAAACATCAATTTCTTCATCCTTCAGTAGCTGGGAAAACTAAAATCCTTATCTTTGAAGTTTGCTTCTTTTTCTGACAATTCGTCTAAGTTTCTTTATATTAATTCCCATCTGTTCCTGCTGACAGCTATGACTTTGTTTATTTAAATCACAGTTTATCATCTCTAAGCTTCTTCATTGATGGTCTCTTCTGGTACATGATAAACACAGTGTCTGATAAACACAATGTCCAGAATGCTCAGCTACCACAATTATGGCTGAGGCCAGCTGAAGGCTTGCAGTGTAAGCCATGTACACCTACCTGGGAGTAAGCCCTGCTGAACACACTTCTTATTTCTAAGAAAACATGCTGAGAATTGTGCAATCAGTATAGTTTAGCAAGCGGAGAAATAAAAGGGTTTTCTTTTAGTGATGCCCTTCCTATAGTCAAATTAAACATCCTAATAATCAAATCATTTTGATTTTTGTATGCGAATTATAATCAAGTTATGACTCAGGATCACCAAAGGCTTGCTAATCCAAGTATTTGGCTCAATAAAGTTAGTTATTGTTTCATTGCTTTAAAAAAAGTTTTAAAACATTTGTAGGAATGCATCTAAATCTTCTGAAATGCAAAGCATTCGAGTAGGAATATGCCATGTTAAAGCAATCCTTTGTGTGGCTGACCTTTGCACTTCAGTTTTACGCAGTGTTTGCAGTCTATGCTAAGAGATGTCAGTGGCAAAAATTCTCATGAACTTCAACAGGTTTCCATGTTGCAGCCTTTTTTGTAAAGGCATAAACGTAAGAGGAAATACAAAGCTTTTGTTTCATTGTTTGCACAAATATAACTGTAGTAGTTCAAGAACTTGAACACATATATAGGTTTAAGTAGTGGCATGAAAAAGTCAAACCATACCAAATGCATTTTTTGAAAAGAAAAGAAAACACCTCAAATGTGCCTACAAAAAAGGCACAACCACCCCTTCTCCAAAACATGGTTCCCGACCAACCATGTTGGCTGTGGGCTTTTCAGCCTCTGCTTCTCAGTAGCTTTCTCCCACATGTCCCATAAAGCCATCCCTGAAAGTCAAAGCATCCCCCAGATTAGCGTGCTGTTAATAAAAGAAGCTGCTATCAATAAGTCAAAACAAATACCCTTCATGAATGTGTGGAAATATTGTGTGTGTAATCCAAATCTCACTATATCTCAGCCATCAGGCTTAGTCATTTTATTACCTAGAAGACTAATTTAGGGTAATCAGAGAAAGTTTGCAGCTTTGAACAGGTAGTACTAAAACACATTGAGAAATTGAGACATACTAAGTATTCATAATTATTCTTGATATTTCTATAACACCTTCAAGTTGTCAGAGTTCATTATGTGCATTTTCTAAGTTCAAGAGTAGATATGCATAGGGAATTTGAGACCTATTTTCAACTCCTTCCGACCCCATGCAGGCTTTATCATTACTGTTTTCAGGAACTAGAAATCCCATTCTGGTTAGTTCTAGTCATTTTTTTATGGCACCTTCACTCTGTTTGGAGCATGCAGTGCTACAACATAAAACTATACTCTTAGTGTCACTTACTGGGCAAAAACTGCATTTGGGGCTGACTTGGGTTTTTGAGGGAACCAAGTGAGCCCAAGAGCAGCAAAGGCAGCTCCCAGGCTTCACAATGTCCACTCCTGTTCTAATACTTAATTCTGTAATGCAAGCCAGTATTATTATTCTGTATATCACAGAGGAGGAGGGAGTGCCCACCTTATAATGCTTAATGAGTTAATGGCCAGGGTAAAATCTGAAATAGGGATTTGCTTCATTGCCACTGTAGTACACAAGCCCATACATTACACTTAGATGCATCCAGAAGTTCTGCTGGTGTTGAAACATAGTAGCCCTAAGAATAAAGAAATTAGAAATAGGTATATTTTCCTATATTATAAGCTAGATGCTAGGGTCTTTGATTTGTGTGCATATTTGCACTCACTGTGTGCATGTTTAAAAGCATTCCCCCCCCCCATTCTGTGCTAAGGGGCAGTTGCCATTTTCTTTGCTTAACAAAGACACAAAAACATTGGGCTTTAAATCTGCAAGTTCCCTGATTTGTGCTGGTCTTGCAACATTTTCATGTATGTGCAGTTATAATCAGGAAAGAGCAAGCTGGAACAAATGCTGCAAATGTATGCAAATGAGAGAAAAAAAGAGATTGCGCAAATAAAATGGTATCTAATATAAGGGAATAGATAATTTAGGCAAACAATAGCTTAAATTTAGATAATTGGAATATAGCAGAAACTAAAAATCTCATGCTTTACTTGTTTTTTAAAATCTTAGTAGGACTTTAAAAAGCAAAGTTGGAATAAAGCTAATTATTAGCTTTTTGAAATATATTTCACATTTCTTTTTCTTTTTTAAAGGTATTTGTAAGATCTGTTTTTGTGTCATTTATTTTGGAATCTTCTCTTCAGCTCTGATTTACTAAATACACTATGTAAAGCTATTGGTAGGGTTATTGTTTGTCTTCCCTTGTCTTTAACATATAGTGTTCTACCTCTGAGAGTACAATAACACAGCATTTTATACAAACCAGATCAGTTCTTTTATTTTTTTAATAGTTTTTATTACTTAATTCATTAAAAAAAACTTTTATAGAAATGTGTACATAATATAAATATAATAAAAATCTAAATGCTTACATCTACAGACATTGATGATGTATCTTCAAGATAATATTTCCATACCATTACCACTTTTTATCTTTTGTTTTTCTTTTCCTGTATTCTGAGTACAATGTAATTTTCTGTACTAAGTATAATTTCCTTTTGATTGTATATAATTTTATTTTACGAAATTGTATTCATTATATTCATAAAATAAAGTGATATTATTAGACTTCCTACCCACTAACTACAGAATAAAACCATCCTATCTTACATCTCTTTAAACTTTTTCTGCTTAAATTATAATCTGCTGTTTTATTAAATTATTCCCTAGTATTCCTTTCCACAGTTTGAATTCATATTGTTCTTATTTCTTGAGAATATTTTCAGATTATCCCAATCTTTTTCTACAGATTGGGTTGTTTTGTTGTTTAACTAATTTGTGAGTCTGTCCAGTGAAAGAAATCCATCCGCCTTAAGTATCCATTCTTCCATATCTGGCATTTCTGTGTTCTTCCAGTATCTGGCAAGGACTATTCTGGCAGCTGTAATTATATAGATTAATATTTTTTTCTTCAGATCTTAGTTATTTAACAAGTACATTTCTGGGTTCATATTGAATTTTTTAACTTAAAATAATTTGTATATTTTTATGCCCATTTTCCCAAAATTACCTTACTTTTTTACACTCCCACCACATATGATAATATGTCCCAACAATTTCATTACATTTCCACCAGTTCCCATTTGTACCTGTATATATTTTGGCAATCTTTCCTGGTGTTAAGTGCCACCTATAGAATATTTTGTAGATATTTTCTTTTATATCGTAAGCCAGCATAAATTTAGTTCCTTTATTCCACGCGTATTCCCATTTTTTCCAAATCTATTGTATGTCCAACATTTTTAGCCTAGTGAATCATGTTTTCCTTCACTAACTCATCTTCCATCTCAAAATTTAAGAGTAATTTATATATTTATCCAATTATATTTTTGTACCTACCTTAAGAACCTTTTCCAAATCACTTTCTCTAATTTTTATTCCCTGTCTTATCTTTCTTACATCTATTGTAGATTTGTCTATACATAAACCAATCACATCTGTATCTTACCTAGGTTTTAATATATATTCTCCTTTTATAATTAGAATATCCTTATAACTAATCCAGTCTCTTTAAAGTGTTACTTCCCTTCTCAAAAATGCCACGAGTTGAAGTCCACAAGGGAATATCCCTATAATTTTTATTTTTCATTTTTGACAAATTCTAAATATGGCCTTACAGATATAATGATCATTAAATCCCTTGTTAACCTTTATTTTATCGTAACACAGGTACGTGTGCCATCCGAATCTTGTATTCCAACTTTATAAATATGAAAATATTTTCATATTTTCTAATAAAATCCAGTCTTTTACCCAAAGCAGACAGCTTGAGTGATAATACAGTTTCAAGTCCTTAACTTAAAACCTAACAAATTGTCATTTTTGTTGGACCATCCAGTCCAACACTGTGCTTTGCAGGAATACGAATATACACAATCAAAACACTCCTGACAGATGGCCACCCAGACTCTTTAAAAACCTCCAAAGAAGGAAACTTCACCAAACTTCAAGGCAGTGCATTCCACTGTCAAACAGCTCTTACACTCAGGAAGTTCTTCCTAATGCTTAGGTGGAATCTCTTTTCCTGTAGTTTGAGTCCATTGCTCTGTGTCCTAGTCTCTGGAACAGCAGAAAACAAACTTGCTCCCTCTTCAATATGACATCCTTTCACATATTTAAACATAGCTATCATGTCACCTCTTAACCTTCTCTTATCCAGGCCTCACAAAACTACAGACCCCAGCATTCTGTAGGATGGAGCCTTGGCTGTTAAAGTGGTGTCAAACTGCATTTTTCTATAGTGTAGCTGCAACCTAAATCTGTGTGCTATTCCATCACTCTTTCTCCTCCCTGCTTTGTTCTGTTCTGTTTAATTTGTTTGTGAGAACCGTCTAAACTGAAAAGACTTTTGAGAAACTGAAAGGCTTCCTCATTACTTTGTGATGTTTTAGCCCAGAATAATCAAGGTATCCCATTTCTTTTGGATTATATTTTCTAATGAACCAGCACAGCTACTTGTTTGTGCATATTAGAGTTTCTGTGCTACATCAAGATGTAGGGAAAAGTCTATTAAAAACAGTGCTTGTATCCTGACTAAGTAGCTTTCAAAATAACTAGTTAGTTACACTATGTAAGAAAAACATTTTGGGACAATTTGTGCTGAAATCCCCGGATTTCAGTCTTTTGTTTCGATGGTTATATGGGGTGGGAGTCGGAGCTTTGTAGATTGAACTATGAATCCCAAGCAACATTTCTAAGGAAAGCTGCTCTATACAGGTCCAGTTCCTAGCATTTCCATCTCTGAAGTAAGAGCTTTCATAGAATGGAAAGATTTGCAGCCAACCAGATTAATTCAGGAATTGTAACATGGCTTCCCAGATGTAGGACTGCAATTCCCAACATAACCTTTGGTTATACTGCTTCAAGCGTCTTGGAACTGGGAGGCCACATGGTCCACCCAATGCCTTGGGTAGATGAATCAAAGTTCTGATACAATTCAAGGCCATTTCAGAGCTTAAGTATAATATACAGTTTCCCAATTGAAGTCTGTAACACTAGTTGAAACGAGATTGGGGGCTCTTTCACACTACATAGTTAGAGTGTTATATTCTACTTGAACTGCCATGCAACATCCTTATATAATAGAATTCTGGAGTTTGCAGTGAGACACTACAATTCTCTGAGAGAATACTAAATACCCATCCCTGAACTGCAAATCCCAGGGTTCCATAGGATGTTGGCATGGCACTTATAGTGTGTAGTGCAGTGTGAAAGAACCGTGATACACAAATGCAAAGTGCAAAGGAGTGCAAGTTGTTAATCTGCATTCCCCCCCCCAGCATTCCCCTCTTCCAAACTCATGGAATGCTACTCCAGAAAGTCTCCTGACCTTTACAGGTAGCTTCTTGGGGATCCTGCCAAAAGAATGGGCTTGTATATTCATAGGTAACCACTCATAGGCTTGGAGAAATGGAAGGGGACTGGCATGCTGGTAAGAGATGGATAGATTATTTAGAGTGGACTCTTGAAATTACAAAGGCAGAAGCTAGGGTACAGAACATCACTGCTCTGTGTGTGTTTGAGAGGCTGCATGGATCAGAGTTAACAACAGAGGCAACTAGTATTGCTTAAACTATGGCTGCCAAAACCAAGGAGGTATAGCAGCCTGAAAGTATTCAGTGCTATAGCTGACATGATACATGAAAGAACAACATGCTTCATCCTTCTTATGAAGCTATACTTCATAAATAAGATTACGTGAAAATATAGATGGCTTAGTCTTTCACTTGGGTTGACTCTACCTCAACCACTAATCTAGAATCAACTCCATAATTAGAGTAGACAAGGGGGATCATGCTTCTTGTGGTAACCTAAAAAGGCTTATAAAACGTATCCTATGTCCTTGCCCACCTGGCAGCTTTTAATTTTATTGATAGTTTTTTTAACCTTTGTTTTAAAAAGTGTTAACTTGTTTTTAGCTGTATCTGTTTCCACTTTTGTAAGTCACCTTGAGTCCCAGACTGGGGAAAAAATGGAATATAAATATAACAATAACAACAACAAAATTCTGGAGGAGCACTCAGCTGCTTCCCATGTTTGACTGTGAATTCAAACTAAATCAGAACTCAGAAATCAGGGGGAGAGACCATCCTTCTGCTCAGTGTCAATTGGTCCTCCTCAGGGTGTTTGACCATCTGGGTGTTTTGGATGGTAGAAACAAATCCTTTTGCATCCACAGTAGCAGGGAGGGAGGGAGGGATGATTTACCAAGGCTTCTTGAGTTAACTGCACAGGGAGAGGGAGAGAGAACAATGGAGATCATCCTACTTACTACATTTGTTCCTCCCTCCCTCCCTCTCTCTCTATCTCTGGGTATTTTAGACAATGGAAGCTTTTGGCATCTACAGTAGCCAAGGGAGGAGACAATTTAGCACATTTGAGCATTGCAGTATATCCTCACTTTGGTCACCCCTAGAACACACCTCAACTGGAAGCACAAATAGAAACATGGGCCATTTCATACTACATAGTTACAGCACTATCATTCCACCTTAAATGCCATGACAGCATCCTGTGGAATCCTGGGGCTTTCCATTTAGTTGGCGGTATTTAGAATTCTCTTTCAGGGAGCTCTAGTTCCTTACCAAACTACAAGTCCCAGAATTCCATAAACTGTTGCCATGGCAGTTAAAATGGAGCATAATCATGTACACTATAATCATGTACAATCAGCCCTCCATATCCATGGATTTTGCACCACAGATTCCACCATCCATGGCTTGAAAATACCCCCCCCCAAAAAAACCTTCCATTTTACAATGCCATTGTATATAATGGGACTTGAACATCCACGGGATTTTGGTATCCATGGGGAGTCCTGGAACCAAACCCCTGTGTATACCAAGGGCCCACTATAGTGTGAAAGGTCAATAAAGAATAATGATTCTTACATAAATAAAAGCATTTATTTCATCATAAACTTTTAACACTGAAGCTCATTGTCAGCAGTGGAGGAGCAATCCAATCTTGTATCAATGAAGTAAATGGCATTTCAAGATAGTCCTCTACCATAGAGTACAGGAACTGCCTATCACTACACCATACTAAAGTCCATAGAATGCCATCTGCATTCAGCAGTTGCCAGCAACTTGTAGTACTCTTCTAGCTGTTGTCCACACTAAGGAAATTTTCAGGCACGATTTTCAGCAGGATATATTGCAAAACAGCTCTGTTGCTGCCGCGTGGCAGGGGAGCTGTTTCAGACGACGCCATCCCTCTGCTGAAACCCTCCGTGTCACTTCCGTGACAGAATGAGGAAACCGCGTCGTATTTCATTTACGATTGTTGCCCGTGAGTGAAATACGACACAGTTTCCTCCATTCTGTCACGGAAGTGACACGGAGGGTTTCGGCAGAGGGATGGCATTGTCCGAAATAGCTCTCCTGCCGCGCTGCAGCAACGGAGCTGTTTTGCAATATATCCTGCCAAAAATCGCATCTGAAAATCTCCCACCTGAATGAAATCTCATGGCTACTTAGCCAATCAATTTTTTAAAAAAAAAATAATAATTAAGAATTCTTATCAGAGTAATATTGAATGGATGAAATTAATAGCAAAAAAATTGGTAGAAATACCCACACAATACTAATTTTTTAAAAAAGGGGGGGGTAGCCCTCTATCACTTCTAAAAGTTTATATGCAGTCCCCAGCCTCCCTGCAGTTGCCCACTCCTAGTTGAAAGCTTAAAGCCATTACTTTGAATTAGGCCCAGAAATGTACTGGCAATTAGTGGATCTGAGAAAGCACTGGTATAATATGATCAAATCACTAGTAATTACGTCAGGTGGGAGCTGGCTCACAAAAATGAAGAAGTTACCACTTTTGGTTATCTGCTCAGCAATTAAGTTCATATGGTCTGGTTAAAAAAAGCTAATAATCAACATTGATTTATATATTATAAATTCTCAGATAGGAAGCATTTATAGATAATAGTGTTAAGAACTAGAATATGGCTAAACAAATTGAAGGAAATCTTTATCTAGAATACAAATGTTTATCTAAAATAAAGAAGTCATCTGTATGGTCATCTCTTTATACAGGTGTTCTAAACAAGAGAGGGAAAATTGTGATGTACAAAGGGGAGGAGACAGATTTTTTAAAAAATAAAATTGTTTATGATGAAACAGTCTTTTCTTTTAAAAAGAGTAATTTAAAATAAAATTCTGTATTTAACAAAAGCAAACATGATAAAATCCTTTCCTAAAAACCATTGCTGTCTGTCACACAACTTTTTTGTAGCAAAAAGAGCCATGAGGTAAATATCTTATGTCCAAGGCTAATCATATAGTGTATTGCTGACTAGACTCACAATAAGTTGGAATAGAAAAGAGAGTGATATGTGTGTGCACTTGCATGAGGAACGAGTGGAGCTCATGGTCCCATGTTTATGAATTAATGCAGGGTGAGTATTGTAATAGAAAGAAAAATGAGTTTATAGGTGGTCCAGAGAGGGAGAGTGTATGCTTGGAGAACAATCCAGGGAAAAGGGGGGGTGCCTATGATGTGGGATATATTTAGGAACAGATTTAAAAAAAAAAAACTTTAGAGGTGATTTAGAGAAATAATTGGCTTTCATTTCTGTGAAATGGGTAGCCTATTGAGAAAAAATAGTGTTTTTGTGTCCTCTGCCAGTAAAAAAAGGCAATATGTTTTAAGCCCTACTAGTTTATCTTCCTGGGAAATGGGTACAGTCGGCCCTCCAGATCCATGGCGGTTCGGTTCCAGGACCCCGCAGATGACAAAAAACACAGATGGTCAAGTTCTATATTATTAAATGGTGGTGACATACATGCGGATGCCTCAGTGCATCTGTGTTCACTTTGCCACCATTTTAAGTATAGGATGTAACAATCAGCAGTCACTCAGAATTGAAGATCAAGTGCCTGTGGATTAGGAAGTCTACTGTAGCTTGTTATTGACCACACCCACTATGAGAGCCATTTTTTTTTTAATGGGAAAGCCCTCTCAGTCACAACCATTTTGTAATCATACACATCTCTGGCTTTTCTTCGCAAACGAAGATTCAGGAAGGACTCATCCCGCGCTTTCTGCAAGCGCGCTGATGACTAAAAAGGCCAATCCGAGATAAAGAAGTCCGGTTGCAGAAAGCACAGCAGAAGGTCTCCTTGGGTGATGTTTTTGGGTTGTGATTCTTTCTGCGTTGTCGTTTCTCTTCAAGACTTGTTCGGCGTGAGTTCTCAAATAAGGCTGCAGCATTGTGGATTGTGCGTCTCCATGCCTCCCGATGTGAGGCCAGGGCGGACCACTGTTGGTGATCAATTTGGCCGAGCCTGAGATGTTGTTTCAGGGAGTCTTTGTATCGCTTTTTTGGAGCACCCCTCTTACGCTGACCCGTGGCGAGTTCACCGTAGAGTAGTATTTTGGGGAGGCGATGGTCCTCCATCCTAGAAACGTGCCCTGCCCAGCGCAGCTGCGTTCTCAATATCATGACCTCAATACTGGAGATCCCTGCTTGCTCAAGGACAGCAAATTGACAAAGAGATCGATCACAGATTAGCAAAGGCACATAGCGCATTTGGAAGACTTCACAAAAGAGTCTGGAGCAATAAACACCTGAGGCAAAGTACAAAAATCAGTGTGTACAGAGCCATTGTACTGTCTGTCCTCCTTTATGGATCTGAAACATGGGTCACCTATCACCACCACCTACGACTCCTTGAGCGCTTTCATCAGCGCTGTCTACGCACAATCCTCATACGCATAGTATATCCTTTAAACGTTAGAAGTGCCAACTTAAAAAAAAGACTGTTTTGCAAATATTAAGGTTTTTTAAACAAAAAATTGAAACTTAGTTCTCCATAGGATGCTCCAATATTATGTTGTTAATATGCTTAATAATGTATGCTTCAATTGAAGAAGAGTACTATGGATATAAGGCATTCTTTGTGCTTGTATACCATCTAATGTCATGGGTTTGAGAGTTTGAGCATTTTCCTGAAATATCTATTAGTATAAGTACTGCCTTGACACTTTTCCCGGCACATGGTGATTTTAGCAATGGGTAACATAGAGGATTTACTGCTTTCTTTGAGCAAATATTTCTTTGAGCAAAATAGTGCTGGTTTATGTTGCAGTGGTAGAAGAATACATGCTTGGGCTCCCTTCTATCTGCCCAAACATATCCCTGCTGTGTGCTTCTAGGATAGTTTCTTCCTGTGGCCTAGTACAAAGGAGTAACATTGAGCAGAAGCTGTTCTGGAAAATGGAAATGTCCACTTCCCACATAGTGGCTGCATCAGTGGTGACTCCTTCAAAAGAAGAGTAGCTTAACTAGGCCAACTTTAGGGAAAGCAGCAATTGCTATGCTTACATCAGGAGCTGTGCTGGGTGTCCCCAGTTTCAGCTTACTAGAGCCAGTTATCACTGCACTCACCTCAAGGAGAAAGATTACTGCAGATTTCCATGGAGAATGATACAGCAGCTGTCTCTTGAACTGCTTTCATGGAATCAAGCCTGAAAAGATAACACAGTAAGCCCTGCTGTTCAGACTACAGTGGGCCCTCAGTATCAGCTGGGTTTGGTTCCTGGAGCCCCCGTGGGTACCAAAATCCATGTATGATTAAGTCTCATTGTATACAATGGCACAGTAAATGGTGTCCCTTATACAAAATGGCAAAATCAAGGTTTGCTTCTCAGAATTTATTTTTTAAAAAATATTTCCAAGCCATGTATGTGGAATCTATGGATGCCAAATCCATGGATACAGAGGGCCAACTGTATATGTAGCAATGTCTACTCTGAAGGCCAGTGCTTCTACATCCTCCACAAAATGCACAGATTTCTCTGCAAACAAAAGAAAACAAAATATAAAACTTTCTTTCACTGCAAAAATGTATAAGCTCACCCATTAGAGAGAGAACTTGAAATTATTCATTTTTTTCATATGGGAACAATATAAAGATTTATACAAGATCCCTTGTATAACTCCTATGAATAGTAATGGGATCACCATAAGTCAGCAGGCAACTTGAACGCACATACACACAACATGGTTCCCAACTATACCTATACATATCTACACAGGTATACTCCCAGATAAGCATGTTTAGCATTGAAATCCTACTAATTCTAGGCTATATATTTTGGAATTTCTCAAAACATTTCTGGGGGGAAAAGTTACATGAAGAAAATGGACACAGTATTTTAAATACGGTTTTAAAATACAGTTAAATACTCAAAGAATGTGTTTGTATCAACTTTAGCTGGTATGTATTATTTCATTCTGTTTTCAAGAAACCTCTAGCAGTAGAGATTGTTTTAAGAACTTTGCAACATGTAAAGGGGTTAATATTTTAGATTAGGAGAAAAAATCAAGACAAACATTTTTATTGCTGTACATGAGGGGGTAGTTCTGATTAAATTACATGATTATTTGAATGGGATAGAAGATAGAGTGCATCATTTCTTGCCCTCAACTTTAATGCCTTTAATCAAATAATGACCTTCTGGAAATAGTTAATTTTAAGCATTTGGAAAGATCAATACCACTTTGCCACCAAAAAATGGTCCAGATGATGTGAAATTTGATGTATTTAAAGTACCATTTTACCCTTTTAACCTAGTAAATAATTTAAAATGCTTTCAGTAATTTTTTGCCACCATTATGTATCTCATTGTTCAAAGTATTATGACTTTCAACCCCTCCCTACCACCAAAAAGCAACCTTCCTGTACTACAGAGAGGTTGCAGTTTCAAACCTAAGGTAGTACACAGTATAGGCTTCAAGTTTCCTAAGGTACATGGTTTTCACTTTCCATGTATATTAGTGCAGTAATCCTGAAAGCACACAAAGAAATTACGTTTTTTGTTTTAGGAAGATTGTCTCTATCTTTCTCATTTTAGCCTTGTTGAGTTAAAGGTGAAGAATTAGATGGCTTAGCTTGTTTTAGACGTCCATTTTATCCAGTTT
Organism: Gambelia wislizenii; assembly: GCA_030847615.1. Classification (NCBI taxonomy): domain Eukaryota; kingdom Metazoa; phylum Chordata; class Lepidosauria; order Squamata; family Crotaphytidae; genus Gambelia; species Gambelia wislizenii. Next base: position 102,872,168 of record JAUMIR010000006.1, read on the forward strand.
GTAAAACACTGGTATGAAATTATATTTGAGTGCCTTTAGCTTTGTAAATGGGAAAAATTACCCTCTATTAGCATGTTTGTGGGCAGATTAAAAACTGTCTTCATTAGCATAAGGAACACTTACTGGTTCTTTATAAAACTAGAAAATTATTTGCTGAATGATAAATTGCTAGCTTTACAGTTAGTTGTTGTTGACAATGAGCTCATTCAAAATGCGTACTGCAGTTTAGTCTACAAGAAGACTGAATTCTTTTTTTACTCAGAACTACTGTTTAATGGATTATGTACTTAAACCCTGTTCATGCTGCATATGAAATGTAATTCATGCTTTTCACTAAAACGTTTGTATCAAATATCTTATTTAGACTGTTCCTTTTAATGCTGTGTATTTGTATGATACACTGTACTCCAGAGATTGTAACAAAATACTCCTGAATCTAATTTGGGAAAGGGAAAAGCCCTCCAACTTTTAAGATTAGGAACTATGAATTAGTCTTTAGCTCTTTGAATTGAAAAATGTTAATTCATTGTGGTTTTTTAAAGAGATGGTTGAAAATAGGACTGCAGACCAATGGAAATAAATATGTCCCCTTCCCTGCACACCATTTTATAACTAAGCTTTCTAGGCATGTACATTTAGTAGTGACCGGTTCCACCAGAATATAGTGAAGATGCACATTCAAATGATTGTCAGATTTATAGACATAATTCCGACCTAGAATTTAGTTGCCTTTCCCTAAATAGACTAAAGCTTCTTTCCTTTTAACTTAGCTCTGTTTATTACATTGCAATAAAAATCTTAAAGAAAACTTTTTCATTTTTATTTGACCTATGTCTTACGTCCCTACTCATTTGACAAATTACATTTTCAAAAGACAAATAGAAACTAGTTAATGGTTTGGAAACCACTAAGTTAGTACTCAGATCATTTACTTAAGCCTTTTGGAGCCTGAATTTTAAAAATATTGTAGAGCGAAACAACATAAAAACGATTCACAAATTTCACTTTTTTGGAAATAGTCATGCAGTTGAATTATAATATTCAAAGCACTGGATTTTTATGTTGCTTTTCTCACACTTCAAAGAAGTGTGTTCTGTCTCTTTAATAAAATTCCTAAGAGAAACTGAGTCCAAGAAAACTTATTTAGCTACCTTTTTTCATTATTGTCTTGCTTAGTGTAGCAAGACTCTTGCATATGTCATTCAGCTACTATAAAGTGCATGGTGGTATTTCCTTTGTGGCAGATGGATTTAAAATCTTGACTTCTCAATAAATGTAGGTTTACAATACATAACTTTACAGGATTTGTGTTGTATATAACAGGTTTGAACATATTATCTTAGAATTCATCTGCATGGCATTTTCAGCTTATCCCAGGGCCCACGCCAGTATCTTAAGTAATAGGGAGAGTGTAGTGATTGATAGCAGCTAAAGGCGTGATTTTGAATAGAAACAAAGGGTTTAGAACAGAAGGTGTCAAATTAAACTTTGTCAGTTTGAAGAGTAGTAACATCCTGAAAGTTCATCTGCATATTTACATGTGACTAATGTTTATATTTGCCATTGCCTTCTTCCTTCTTTATATGCAGTGCAATGGTGCCTGGTAAACTTGTTGTACAGACATACAAGTTATTCCTACTGCCATTTTTAGATTATACTCTTCTTCAAATATGTAACAGGCCTAAAAATGGACTTCTCTAAATGCTATTGAACATTTGTGGTATCTTTTAATGAAGCATCCTGCTCTTTAGAAATGGTTGCATCATCTTTGATGTAAAAAAAAAAATGTTTCAGTATCTGTGCTTGGTTAGACAAGTCATGTGTTAATTAGCAATATATTTTCCTTTGTGTAACTCATAGATTTCAGCACTGATTTTATTGAAATGAACACATATGCAATAACAAAATTGAAGCACACCAATTTTTTCACTGTTTTCAAGATTGAAGTTTATACTTTCTTGTTTGGTGCATACCATGTTTAAACCAATGGGTAATTTTATTAAATACACAAATTTTGGCTTGGGAATTCTATATGAAAAAGTTTCAGTTTACCTTCTTTAGTCTTTTGGGGGTTAGAAATAAGGATGGAGTGTACTGCGATATGTAAATTAACATACCAGTTTTGTCCTGTTCAAACAGTTTAGTCGTTTATAATCAAGTGATTATTATTTCTTATTTTAAAATAAAAAAATACCGTGTTACAATATATGTATCCAGGCAGTATGAATAAGATTTCATAAAATGTAAATGCTACTTTACAGTCTAAGCAGATGAAGAGGATACCTAAAATAAAAATATGAAACAAGAAGTAAATTTTAGAGTTAGTTAAAAAAAAACTGAAAACCATCTGATTGCAATCTTCAGAAATTACCAGAGCACCCTTGAAAAGCCAACCGAGTAGTATTTAGTCTTGCAATTCATCATGGCGGTGGGGGGAAATAAAAGTATTATTTCAGGGCCAAGGTTAATAGCAAACTACTGGAAATGTTTTATTAGTCATGGCTAATTAATAAGATTTCTCTGCACTCAGAACACAGAAGTGACAACGAGAGCAAAACACTTGCTAAATGAGTTGAGGCTGTTTTTTTTTCTTTCCAGAATTACTTGTTAAACTACTTGCAGGCTGTGGGAGGTGCACGGACACCTTCTATATCCTATTCTACTCAACCCTCACCCCATGAGTCATGCAAGTTATTAATGCTCTGGCATCCAAGTAACAAGCATGGTTCGGAGACAGGGAGTTAGATGCGGATACAAGATATATGTACAGAATAGTTCTTTTAATTTTAACCAGCACATATTGACTTTGTGTATCTCATGATACAACAGAACTGAATATTTGACACCAGAAAACGAGTATACTGGCTATAATACCTGTCTTCTGCCTTCATTGAAATGAAACAATGATTTAAAATAGCTCAGCAAACTATATCCATACTCCCACATGCATATTAATTTCTCAGCATCAGTTATTTCACAGGGCTAAGTGGTAATGTCATGCTATGCCTGGCAGGGATCCTCCTCTCCCATCAGAAAATCCCTGCCCTCACAGACATAGCATGCCAACTAAAAGGGCTGTAGCCCAGTTTCCACCAATCTGCTAGGTTTCTGGATACAAATCCAATTACATTCATATGTGCAAGAACTATTGTTGGCATCTGAAAAGCAAGTAAACCTCAGAAACAAAGGTTTTTGCAGCTGAACTGGACCTCGTTCTGAACCACTCCAGTTCTCCCCACCACCAGCCCATCCAGACAGTCCATGTGTTAGAAATCAGAAGGTGACAACAATAGGATCTGTTGTAAGGCCAATTCTGACACTCTTCTTTGGTCATCTTCCCAGACAAACATTTTTAGGGAGCTATAGTGCATAGATGGCAGAAGATGATTGGCCTTGGTTCAATCCCATTGGTTTCAGTAGGAGTTTATGCATGCTTAATTTTAATTGAATTGTGAAATACATTCTAGTATTTCCACAGAAATAGCAAGATAGTTTAATCAGAATGTTTGAAGCAATATTGTTATGATTTGCTTGCTGCCAAATCAACAATATATCAGTCCTATCTGAAGAAAGCATATCAAACATCAGAATAGAGAACTGTAATGCCTTCTACAAAATTAACTGACAGGCTAAAAAATAAAATTTAGCTGCTAGAAATGTAGTAGGGGCTAGATGGTTTACTCATATCATATTAATACCTATCTTGCATCATTTTCATTGGCTTTATATACATTTACAGGCTCAATTTAAGGTGCAGGTATTAAACACAGAAGCCCTTAACAGTTTGAGGGCAGATTACTTTCCCCAGCAGAGAAGGGAGGAACATTCTCTGATTGGGTTGCTCCTTCCACTCATTCCAATAGGCAAGAAAAAAGGAAAGACCTTTTGGGTTCCCCACCAGGAAGAGCAACTCCTAGAAAGTCAGTCTTTTTCCTCCCCATCACTCTGTTAGGATTTGTTTTTGCTCGTTTGTGACTTTGCCAATGCTCCAACCCTTTACTGCTTGTTTTTTTCTTCCCCTTCTGCTTGGTCTCTCCCTCTCTCTTCCTGAAAAAAAACCTCTTTAAACCTTCTGCTTTTACTCTTGATTCTGCAGTGCCATCCCTCCTCATCCCTCTCCCCCTTCTCTTGGAGCTTGGATTGATGTGGGAGGGCAAGGCCAGATATGTCAAGCTTTGCAAGGAGAGAGGAGAGAATCTCCAGACTAGCTGGCAACTCCTCCCTCCGAATCTGTTTCCCCCACCTGTGGTAGGAAGATAGGATTCTTCTTCAGAGGGCCAAAGAACAGGGAAAGAGACCCGGGAGTAGGCAAGTGAGGGAAAGTATAAATCCCTTTATTCCACTGCATATAGTACCATTGTCCAGCCCAAAACAGGCCAGGGGTTGATAAGGCGTGTGACGCAGAGGAAGATGGCTAACAGTTGAGTACCACCACCACTCTGCATGACTGGGAAGGAACCCCCCTCAAAGTGGCGCCTGGCTCTAGGCAGTAATAGCCCGGGAAATGGCTGCCATTGCCATAGCAGGCGCACTCGGGCCGCCAGAACAGGCAAACACCATCAAGAGATAGATAGAGGGTTGGTGGGAGACTAGTCCTTGTTCCCCTTCCTAAGCCCAGTAGCACACGATCCTCCAAAATTTACAGCAGTCCACTCATCAGCCTAGGGAGTATGTAGTTTGAGCTTGCAGGAGCTCACTGACCACATTCCAATTCCCTGCATCATGGACATGTGGGAGGAGATGGGGGCCTCTTCGTCTGGCCCAGAAGGCTGCCATCTTTGCCATGTGGGCAGAAAGAGGCCTAAACAAGGCCTAGCAGAGGTGGAAGTGGAGTCCTTGGCTTCCAATTCTGAGGCAACCTACCATGTACAGCTTGGACCACTAGCCAAAAAAACAGGGGGGGGGATCCTGCCATACCTCCATCTTGAGAAGCATGGCATATGTCACACACTCCTCTGGGCAAGAATATGGTGATGGAGACTCCTCCATTGCCTCTTTGGGGGGGGGAGCTTTCATCAGAGAGGGAGGTGGAACTTCAGCTATCCCCACCTCCCTGCATTTGTTCCAGCAAGAGGACTTCCCAGTGCTACCAAGAAAGGAAGTCAGGTTACTGGGCCTTAGTCTCCCATTGGAAGCCCAAACTCCCCCATGGCAGTGGGAAGTGCTTCTATAAGGCAGCCCATTCTTCCCTGGACATTCCATTCCTGGCTGACTTTATGGAAGTAGCGAAGGAGGAATGGAACAAGCCAACTGCAAATAGGCCCAACCTGGGATTTGTTAAAAGATTTAATAGCCTCCCTAAAAATGTTATGACCAAACTACAGATCCCACTGGTTGATGCCCCTGTGTCAGCCCTCATATCATCTGCCATGTACTGAAAGTATGGGTAGATAAAACCTTTTAAACTAAAGGTATAAGAAGATAGGGAGGTCAGGACAGCCCTTAAAAACACACACAACACCTCTTCCCTGGCTCAGAGGGTGGCAGCATCCATCTCAATCATGGCAAGAGCTTCACTGCTCTGGGCAAAAGAAATGCAAAAAGCAATTCCCTCCAATGAGTCCAAGTTTAAGCAGGGAATGAACAAGCTGATGAAGGTGGCTGCGTTCATGGCAGATGCTAGCATGGACGCAATCCAGTTTAGCATAAGGGCTCAGGCAGCATCAGCAGTGGTGAGGCATTGGCTTTAGCTTAAGAACTGGAACATGGATTCACATTCTAAGCAAAACCTGGCATTTACACCATTTTGGGGGAACAAGCTTTTGGGGGGCTCTCGATTCATGGTAAAAAACAAGGGCAAAAAGAAGGCTCTAGTCCCAGGCAGGAGAAGGGAGGATAGAAGACACAGAAAACAGGGGTGCCTGTCCTTTCATGCTCCCAGATCCTATTTCACCTCTTCTTTCAGCCATTCCTTTCTGTCTGTGGACCCCAGGGGCTGTAGGCCCCAATGGAGAGAGCAAAGATCCCAACCTAAACAGCAATCCCCATAAATGGCCAGCCAGCCATGGTCCCCCAGCAATAGCAGAGGACAATAGAAGAACCAGCAAGTCTGATGCCACCCCACCAGTAGGTTGAAGACTTTGGATCTTAGTGCATGTGTGGGAGACTTCCTCTTCTGACTGATGGGTGCTGGACAGTTAGGCACAGCTGCCAGATAGAGTTCTTTCACAGACCATACAATGTTTTCATTGTATCTCCAAAGTCCAGAAACCTACATAAAACATTGTCTTCAACTGAAAGCCATCAAACACCTGCTTTCGAATTGGAGCAATAAGAGGGTGCCCCTCTCACAAAGGCACAGTCTGCTACTGCATCTTTTTTTCTTATGCCCAAGAAGAATGACACCTGAAGAGCCATCCTGAAACTGAGAGGAGTGAATCACTTTGTCAAGAAGTGCTGCTTTCATATGGAAGTAAAGCACATTCTAGAAGCATTCAGCCTGGGGGGGCTTCTTGTCTTCTCTAGATCTTACTGAAGCTTAACTTCACGTCCCGATCCACCAGTCGTGTCACCAGTTTCTTCACTTTGTCTGCAGAGCACCATCACCAGTACCAGGCACTTCCATTTGGCATGTCTTCAGTTCCAAAGTATTCACCAAGACTGGTGGCTATTGTGGCCCACCAGAAGAAGTCCTGCCTCCACATTTACCCGTACCTTGACGCTCTGCTGATTCAATTAACCTTTTTCCAGCAAGGGCTGAGTGATGTTCCACTGGTGTTAAAATCACTGAGTCAACACAGGTTCCAGGTGAATCTCAAGAAAAGCTTGCTCACCCCATCACAGCAGATCCAGCATCACGAGGCCAGGATCAACATGAAGTCAGGTGTGGACACACTTCCCCAAGAGAGAATTCATGCAATCAGGAGCACTGTCTCTTTTGTCAAGACCTCACCTTCTTTGAGCATGTTCCTACTGGCTCACTTTCAGGGGCTAATGGCATCAACAGTAAGCATGCCTGCCCTGGACCTGGTTCCACACTAGACCTCTTCAGTGGCTCCTGTTTCCTCACCAAGAGGCCATCACTACCAGGAGGCAATACAGAGTTGAGGTTCTGCAACTGGTCCTTCATGCTCTCGAATAGTGGACCTCCCCTACCATCAGTAGAGGGAAGCCCATATGGGAGTCAGCCAATATCCAGATCACCACAGATGCCAGTCTGAGGGGTTGGGGAGCCCACTGCGATCACACCTAGCTCAAGGCAGATGGATCCAGAAGGAATTAAAGCATAGCATCAACTGGCTGGAGCTCAGGGTGGTCAAACTGGCACTGTTGATCTTTACAAACATCATCAAGGGCAAGGCTATCCTAATCAGGATGGACAGTAAGACCACAAAGGTCCACCTAAATCACGAAGGAGGAATGAGGTCACAGTACCTCATCAAAGAGGTTCAGAAGCTTCTGAGTTGGCTGGAAGTACACCTGCTGTCCATAGAGCTGGAATACCTTCAAGGTGCTCTAAACTCACAGGCGGGATGTCTAAGTTGGACAGACATCAACCAGGGAGAATGGAGCCTGCTTGCAGAGTTCTTTCACCAGCTCATGAAAAGGTACAGCTACCCAGACATGGATCTTTTCAACTCCCTGGCCAACTCCAAGGTGGAGAGATTCATATCAAGATATCAGGCAAAACGAACTGAGGGCATCAACACTCTTGCTGTTCCCTGGCCAAGGGAGATTCTATACATCTTCCCTCTGGTGGCACTGCTTCCCAGGGTAATATGAAGATATGTAGGAAGAAAGCTTCCATGATTTGGTCACTCCAGCATGGTCTAGAAAGGCCTGGATCTCCAAGATCATGCACACCATTGCCCATCCCTTGACCTCCAAACCATCCTGAAGGTGCTGACGGTTCCACCCTTTGAGCCTCTATGGGAAGTTTCCCTGAAGCACCTGTCCTGGAAGGCGCTCTTCCTAACCATCATCATCTCGGCATGCAAGGTGTCTGAACTTAGTTGGTACACAAGGAGCTCTGTATCATCAGACGTGACCCCGTGGTGCTTCAACTAGACCCAGACTTTATCCCTAAGGTGAACTCTGCCTTCCACAGGGCACAAGTGGTGATCCTTCCATCCGGCTGTCCCAAGGAACTAGAGATGTTTGCACAGCCATCCACATCTTCTTGAAGAGGACAAGCAGCTTCTGCTCATTGGATGTCTTATTTGTCTCCTTTCAGTCCTGTTCCAAGAACAAGAAGGTTTCTGTCCCCACCATTAGTAGGTGAATCAGGTCTTGCATTACAACCTGCTATAAATCCCTGGGGGCTCCCCTATCAGGGAATATAGCCATGCACTCCACAAGGAGTGCAGCCACTTCAGTGGCTTTAAACACTAACACTCCTCTAATACATACAAATAATCTGCAGGGCGGCCCCATGGAAGTCAACCTCCACATTACAAACGTGACAGCTTTGACTCAGCTGAAACCACCTTTGGCAGGAGGGTGCTGCAGCACAGTTGAACCCTAGAGCACTGGAGTGCGAGCACTACCCACCCTAGTCAGGGAAGGTCTGGTATATCCCAATCAGAGGTTATTCCTCCCTTCTCTGCTGGAAAAAGAAATGATGGCTTTACCTGTGATGCTTTCCTTTCCGGAAGATAAGAGATGAACATCCTGCCCATCCTAATGCATGCTGGCATGAATAGAACCTTGATTGTATATACAGTAGTTTTCTCCTGACAGGAGAGTGTGTTAAGTCACCAAACTGTTCTCCTATCCTCTGTCTGTTACCTAGTTCTGTATATTGCAAAAATACAAAAATGGGGATGTTTTGTCTTTCAGCAGGGGAGCCCTGGTGGCGCAGTGGTTAAATGCTAGTACTGCAAGCCACCACGTTGCAAGTTTGATCCAGAGGGCTCCAAGGTTAATTCAGCTTTCCATCCTTTTGTAGGTCAGTAAAATGAGTACCCAGCTTGTGGAGGCAATTAGCTATCACACATTGGAAACTACTTAATGTGGTGTAGGTGTGTAAATTGCTATTGCTCTGGGAGCCTCTGTGGCTGAAGAGCAGGGTATAAAGACCTAAAATAGATAATAAATTCTGGAGCATTTCTCTCTTCAGCTGTTATAGTGACTCACCCTATAGGGGTTGCTCCCCCTTTTGGGGATTCCGAAAGGTCCTGTCTATCTGAGTGAGTGGGAGAAGCAACCCAATCCTTCCTTATCAGTTGGAAAGGAACATATCATCATAAGACCAACAGTTTTCTTAGTACCATTTACATTCACATAAATACTATTTGGACCCTAAGGTTAGCCTAAGAGGCTTTCCAATGAGGAAGTTCAGATTGCTTATTTATTTGTATAAAAATTTATATGCCACCCATCCCATAGTTGGACAAAATCTTTTTGGTGGTAGCCTCTCACCTATTGGACCTCTCTTTTTTGGTTTATATATAGTTTCTGAAAACCTTTTATTATTTTATTTTAATATCTGTATTTTTAAATTTTTTTAATTTTAAAAAATCCTGTTAGCTCTTTCACTGATAATGTACTCTTTTGATATTAATTTCTTATTTTGTTAATTACAATAGGAACTTGGCCTTCAAAATATCTGCACTGTTATTTTAAAATAATAATGTCTATCCATCCTTAATCCTTCAACAAAACAATAAGGATTTTGTAGTTAAAATATTCCAAGTTAAACCTAAAATGAAATTGTCAATCCTGTGATTTTTTAAAATTGTTTCTTTCCATGAGTTTAAATGGAATAAAACTCAATACTGATTTCCTTTGTCCTGTTTCTTTAATACTAAAAAAATGCAAATGATGCCAAAGATACGATTTAAGATGGCTTGTAAACTGTTAAGGGGTAAAAAAAAAAATCTGTGCATCTATTTTAGAAGCAAATTAGCATTTGCTACAGTTCTCCTGGGACAATCTTTTGGCATAATTTCAAGCCTGCTTTTCCATAGAACTTGCCTGGGTTAGAGCAGGTGCTTTTATAGATAGTTTGCATGTGCTGTGAAGAGTGTGGTTTTGTTCATATTATACTTAAAATCAATGTTTGGTTTTCAAGTTTTAGAAGTCTCTGAACTGGGTATAGATTTATCAACAGGTTTTGGTTTGTCCGCAGAGCCACCTGAGCACATAGAAAGAAAAAGCAAACCTTGTTCCATAATGTCTGTTCAAAAAGGCATCATGAAATTTCTGTATCATATGATTTCTGTGAACTGGCTTTATAGTCAAGGTAGATACAGGAAACACTCTCTTTTTCTCAATAAGAAAAATGACACCAGGATTCTTTTTTAAAAAAACAAACAGTAGAAATAACACCTGATATACATACTACCAATATGCTCTTTTTATGCCTCCAGGATATAGACTTACATAAAAGGAAATCAGCAGCACAGACATAATAGAAGAATAAGGAAGGGGATAAAATGTCCCCCTGTGTGCTTGAAATATGTGATGTGCTGTGGTTTGCTAGTTTTCTGGTTGTTGTTGTTTTTAATATATAACACCTATAGACACAAGAATGCTATTCCAAAAGTTGGCAGTGGCACTCACTAGTTTAATGAAACAATGTAATGGTCTTTGATATACTGATCTTTTTAAAGGCGTTCCCTAGATTGTGTGTGTGTGTGTGTGTGTGTGTGTGTGTGTGAATGAAATAAGGGCACACAAAGATATAAGGTATGTCCTCATTTTATCCTATTTGTTTCCAAGGAAAGTGTTTTATTAGACATATTTCCATATTAAGGTGAGTCTAAGATTTCTATTATATTATCTTAAGGGATGGCTCTGTGAACTCTTGCGCTGGAAAGAAGATCCTTCACCTGAGAACAGAACCCTGTGGGAGAATCTGTCAATGATCCGGAGGTTCCTCAGTCTTCCTCAGCCTGAACGAGATGCCATTTACGAACAAGAAAGCAATGCAGTTCATCACCATGGTGACAGGCCTTCCCACATTATCCATGTTCCAGCAGAACAGATTCAGGTTGGTTACCTTGTGAGAAGATAGGGAAAAGATAGAGTGAGAAGATAGGGAAAAAAGCCTAACCTGCAAGGGGGGGAGGGAATAATTGCTCCTATTTCTGTCATACTAAGTAGGAATGTCTTGATATTAATAAGAATATTGCAGAATTAAAACCTGACATTATGCACTTTTAGTGGAACACTCAACTTTCTGTGTGAAGTTGAAGGCTTTCACAGCCAGCATCCATAGGTTTTCTTTCCATGGTTTCTTTTTCCGGGCTGTGAGACTGTGTTCTGGAAAAGTTTCTTTCTGACGTTTTGCCTGCATCTGTGGCTGGCATCTTCTGAAAGAAACATCAGAAAGAAACTCTTCCAGAACACAGCCTCACAGCCTGGAAAAAACCACGGAAAACTCAACTTTCTGTGCAATGCACCAGAATTAATTTTAGAGCTTCCCTATCAGCACCTCTCCATACTGGGTCACCAAAATTCTTATTTTTTTTTTCTTTGAAAAGAAGAGGTTGGGTGTATGCAATGCTTACTAAATGTGGATCCTCACAGATATATGTGTGCCTGAAGCACCTGTGGCCCTTTTAGCACCTGTTGTGCCAGTAGCTGGGCTGTTGATGATAGTGATGCTTTAAAAAGAACTGGTGTGCATGCATACTACTCACTTCTGACTGTAATTTATAAATGTTTAGGATTTAGATATTTTAGGTGCCATAATTTTCAAATAAAAGCCCAGCTGATGGCCTGTAAGAATGGTTTGTTTAAGTGGGAGGAGGTTGAAGCCCAATTTCCTCATCCCACTTACTGCCAGTTTGAAAGTTAGGATGAGTCAATGTTTCTTTGTTTTTCCTTTAGAGCCCCTCTCCCACCACCCTTGGGAAAGGAGAGCATAGAAGCGCTTTCTTACCTGGCTTGCTGACCACTGGACCTTGGCTGGGTGCTGCTCCCCAGGTGAGCTGGCACAAGTTTAATATGTCAGGGAGAAACATGGAGGGGTTTCAGGACTTGATCCAGCTGTCTCCTTCCATATAAATGCAGACTTATATGGAAGTCTGGGGATGGAGCAGACTTAATTTTATTATAACCTGCCCTGATAATGCATTCAAAGGGCAGGTGCAAATCTTAAAAAAAAAAAAAATAACGAATGTGGATGTTTCACTATTGTTGAAGACCTGGAGTCAGCCTTCTTTCTTCTATAAGAACAAGTAGCCCCCCTCTCCCCGCGCTTCGTAGTAGTATTTGAGAAATATTTATATAGACAAAAACAATATGAGTTAGTCAACAGCCCAGAGCCCCCAAACTGGGTGTGAAAGATAAAAATAAATTGTGCAATAGGATATTAGCTGCTTGAGATTGTGAAAGCCAAGGAACTTAGTGTTTGATTTAGCCGAAGAAGATAGAGATGCGCATGAACTTGTACATGCTTGAAAAAGGCAAGTTTTAATGGATTTAACACTTTGAGTATAAAGGGAATGCTTATGCAGACACAGTCATTCTAATACTGTCCCACTTTCTCAGGTCAGCTTGCTCTGTTGCTACAAACTGTTTTGCTTGTCTTGTTGGTAACGCTTGTAGCCGCAATTCTGAGCATATTTAGTAGAAGTCCTACTGACATCAACAGGACTTAATCTGATTTAACACAGCTAAGGTTTTGTTGTGTGTGAGCAGTAGAACTATCAAAAGCTAACAAACCAAGAATCTGTCTTCATATATTCAGTATTAGCCATGGCATACTTCCAGGTTTTGTGGCTACAAAAAAGAACTACATGGTGTTTTCTGTTTGGTTGTTTTTGTTCTTTGTTTTGGTGGGTGTTTGAAGACCATTCACTTTTACACCATTATTACAGTGGCATGCAGATCTGTAGTTTACTTCATGCTATATGGAAATCTGAGTTCTAGCAGAATGAAATTCCAAGCAATATTTTTTCTTCCCCCCGCCCTGGCTTTAATTATATTTTTATCATACCCACCTTCAAGAACCCTCTCAGGATGACTTGTTACCTCTATCTTACCACCGCACAATCAAAGCAATCCAAATACATTACATTTCACTGAGGGTGTGCTATGTCCGGGGAAACCCAAAGCAAATAAAGAAATAACAGATTAATTTAATGTGTTCTTGTAATAATAGTTAGAGAGGCAAAACATTCTTGAGGTTGTATTTTATAGTCTTATTGGTTCTATTTCCTTGTCTCCATTCTCCCCCTCATGGAATATTTTGGGTATTATTAGTGGTAATCCTGATCTTTCCCCCACTGCTATTTAATATAAGTTCAGCAGTCAATACTGTTCATATACTATTACTGAGGCCTGAAATTCTGAAGAATATGGACCAGTTTCCCAAACAATCCCAGCTGAAGTAATGAGTGCAACGTCAGATAGGAAATCCATTCATTAAGATATTTAGTTTTCATTGTCATATTTTAAAATTCTGGATTTTTTCGTTTTGCCCTCAGTTACATGTATATCATTTTTTTAAAAAACCTAGTTGAGGACAGGTAAGTACATAATTGGTTTTCAGCAGAAATGTTGCAGTTATTTCTGCTAGTCAACCATACTTTTCTCCAGGATGCTCCATCCCTCCCACTCAGTTTTGGTTTGTGATTTGTTTTCATTTTTGTTTGTTTTTGTTTTTAGAAAGGACTTGTTTTGGTCGTTCTGCCAGGCTCAGGCTTTCTCCAAGCATGATGATACTGCCTTCTTGGTAGTGGGTAGTACTGTTTGGGCTACCTAAGTGAAGGCACTCAGCATATCAAATTCAAGAAAAATACATGTGTTGATTACATGAAGCTTAGACATGGAAATTTGAGAAATGAATTACCATGATTTTAGCATGTGCCTATCCTTCCTCCTGTTCTTTGATGATTTGTTTAAGACCAATTCATTTCAGAGTGATATTAGTTATACTCCATTCCTTCTACAGAGACCTTAATACACATGCACACATACCCTCTAAAGTATGCTGTTTCACTTTTTAAACTCAAATTATTTTTATCTGAGACACCCAGTAGTGACCCATCGAGCACACAGTACATAATAAATAGCACTGATTGTTGGCTTTCATGCTTTTTGCTATCTCTTCCTGCATGTATTCTACTTCTTTCCCTTTCCAGTGTTAATTCTTCCCAAGTTCATATATTCACTGGCAGTATAGTAACATCATGGAGGTATAGCATGAATTCTTCCCTGCCCCACCACACAGCCTCCCTTGCATGCTGAACATTTCCTACTTAAAAAAAAAAAAAAAAGAGGAAAGGCCTCACCCCAATCAGGCATTCAAATGTAGACATAATTCAAGCTGGAATTGGGAAGAGGTTGTTTTGTTTCTCCTCTCTGCTATTTCAGGATACACACATACACCACTTAATTGATTAACTGGGACTAAATTGGTTATTATTTGTAAAAAAAAATGTTTTGGTGTCCCACAAGGGAATGTTCCAAATGTGGCAAACATTGCAGATACACTGATCTTAAATTAACCATGGTTATTATTAAGATGGGTAAAATGTAATGGTAATTGTCATCAAAGATAAGGAAGAGGGAATGTACATGAGAAGGGTGAAAGTGTGCAAACCCACTGTAAGGGTAAATGTACAGTCTGCACTGAGGCAGTATGGGTAAATGTAGTTATTTCAGTTATTAAAAAACCAGTATGTATAAACATCTTTACACAACAAAAAGGTCAATGATGTTTTCCTTTTCTACCACCAGCAGCAACAGCAGCAGCAGCAGCAACAACAACAGCAGCAGCAGCAACAACAACAACAGCAGCAGCAACAGCAGCCACAACCGCAGCCACCACCAGGTCCCAGGTTACCTCCAAGGCAGCCAACAGTAGCGTCACCAGCTGAATCTGAGGATGAAAATCGTCAGAAGACCCGTCCAAGAACAAAAATTTCTGTGGAAGCCCTGGGCATTCTCCAGAGTTTTATACAAGATGTTGGCTTATACCCAGATGAAGAAGCAATCCAGACTCTTTCAGCTCAACTTGACCTACCCAAGTACACCATTATCAAGTTCTTTCAGAACCAGCGATATTACGTCAAACATCATGGAAAGCTGAAAGATAATTCAGGCTTGGAAGTGGATGTTGCAGAATATAAGGAGGAAGAGTTGCTTAAAGATTTGGAAGAGAGTGTCCAAGACAAAAGTACGAACACACTTTTTTCAGTTAAATTAGAAGAAGAATTATCAGTAGAAGGGAACACTGACATTAATACCGAATTGAAAGACTAGTTGAAAAAGTATTTATTCAAGTGTCACTGCTATTTACTAACAAAATGAAAATTCCATCCTATGTTCTATCAGCAACCTCTTTATTCATTGTTTGGCCAATGAATCTTCCAAAACTTGCACAAAAGTTGAGAAAATTAAAGGATAATACAAACTGCACTAGATAATTTACAAACTGCTTCAGAGCTACAGATGAAGCATTGAGGATTGTTTCATATTAATTTGTGTTCACTGGATACACCAATAGGTATCCCATAAGCATGATTATCTGTGGGTTGTTTTTTAATTAATTATTATTATAGAGCTTTCAGACAAGCATTACTTCTGTGACTTATTGTTTTGTTTTTTGTTTCTTTTCCCAGTTATTACTGTTAACACTCCACTCTTGATCTTTGAAAGCTCATGTTTATTTAAATAAAAGAAAAAAGGAGAGTTTGTTACTCTTGCTCTATTGTATGTTACAAAAGAACTATAGACTGTGAGATGCAGTTTAAAGTTAACATATGCCAACAAATGCCTTGTATTATATGGCACTGCCGTAACTCAGATTTGTTTTCTTTTCAGAAAAAAAGAGGTCACTGTATCTTTTTCATTCTCATTGTTACATGATTTTTTAAAAAACAAAATGTGAAACACAGTTTATCCCCATTATTTATTTGTAGATCCTACGGCATCATGTTGTAATTAATTTTTAGAAGTTTCTGTTAAATGTAATATTGCTTCTCTTGTTATCATACTGATTTTTTTTTCTATTTATAAATGTATTTTGATGGGCAGTAAAACAAAGTGTCTTAAAAGTTTTAAATAGAGAAAATGTGCTTTACACAGTTGCCTATAAAAAGTGCTCTATGTTATCCAAGCAATTCATACTATAAGCTTCACTCTTATTGTTGTATGCAATTTTTACTATCATGCAAATAAGCTTAGGTAAATAAAACTAATAGATCACCTTAGAAACTTATGCAATTAATGTGAAAATAATTGATGTTTGCAATGTGTCTTCCTTTGGTTTACAATCAATTTTAAAGCTACAGCTGTATAAATTTTTCTGTATAAAGGTGTATTTCTTTTTTATGAGTTTATTGCTATGAAAACACCAGTTATTTTGTTACAGCTGGCTGTTTTTATAAGTGTATCACAATTTTCTTTATGCAGAAATGTTCTGACTAGGAGTGGTTATTGACTGTAACTACACAATTAAAATTGTTTGTATGGTATGATGTGACAAGGTTTGTCTGCTTTTATGTGTGTTAAGGAGAAATTACACCCCAAAATGTTTATTGCCCCTTTTATCCATCACCTTCTTGAAGGATTTTTCATTTTATTTCTTAATACTGTATGTTTCCCCCATTTTTTTAAATGACCCAAACTATGTATCTGACAAACAGATACGTCTGAAGGAAACCCAGCTTTACTGTGAAAATCATAACCTGTCTCGTCTTGGTTTTAAAAGTTGCCTGCCCAACAGAGATAGCAGGATATTATTGAGTCAAAAGGCTATCAGGCAAAAACATATTTACAGTTCCTGGCAGTAATGCACTTATAATGGATGCAGCTGGTTTTGTTTTACAGTATTTGAATTTATGATAACACTGTTCCTTATACTAATGTATACACATTTTTTTAAAAAGCCATTAATAGTAACAAAGTAAATAGAAAAGACAAACAATTCCTTTTGGAGGATTATTTTTAATGAACATTAATAAGCCTGTTGATAAAGAAGTAATAATTATAGGGTTTTGATTTCACATAGACTGTATGTCAAGGCTTGTAAGAACTGAAGTGGGTGAAGCAGAAGAAAATTCTAAAGAAATATAGTATGTTGTCCAAAAATACAAGTTTATTAAAGTCCTTGTGAATTCCATTGAAATGTTTAAATGGAAGGGATTTAACATCAACACTATGGCTGAAGTCATTCTTTGAGAAGGTCTATTTTAAAAAATATTTTTTCAAAATGTGTTAAACAAGACTAGTGAAATTTACTTATTTTTCAGTTGCTTTGTGTTTTGCAAACACAGGTTGAGTACTCCTTATCCGAAATGCTTGGGACCAGAAGTGTTTCAGATTTTGGATTTTTATTTGTTTTTTTGGATTTTGGAATACCTATATTTGCATATACATATATGCATCCCACCATTTCACCTTTCCTCGCATCTCTCTCCAGCCTCGCACCTCTCTCCTGCCTCATGTCTCAATTCATTTGCTCCTTGTGTTGGGTATGAGCTGTGAAGCTGGAGAGAGACTGAGGATCTGTGAAATGACGGGAAACAAATGTTTTGCTGCCAGCCCCCCCCCCCGGTTCCGCCTTTGAGGCAGTGGCTGCAGCGCTCCTGCTTGTTTGCCTCTCAGATCCTCAATCTCTCTCCAGCCTGATGTCTCACACACAACGCAAGTAGTGAATGAATGAGTCATAAGGCTGAAGAAAGATGGTGTCAGTAAGATGAATGAGCATGGATGCCACAGCCACTGCCTCAAAGTGAGAAGCGGATATCTGACAGCAAAAAGTTTTCGGGTTTGGAGGGTTTTGGATTTCTGGATTAGGGATGCTCAACCTGTATCACTTCTGGGGGGATCATATATTGAACTAAACTTTAGTTTAGGATTACAAGCATGAGCCACAGAAAGCTTTGTATTCTCCCTCTCATGTGCAGCTGTGAGGAAACAGCTGCTGTGTTTCCATTGTTGAGCATGTCAACTGAATGCTAAAACATGAGTCATTTAACTATGGTTTATTCAAGAAAGCAGTGTCTAGAGCCATGGTTTAAGCTTGTTTCAACCCACTATAGCTAAGATTACACTTGAATTGCACAAGCTGCATTTTTCAAAGGCCAAAGCATATTTTTGAACACCTTTTGGCCATAAGAGAGTGAGGGAGAGATTATGAAGTGGGCAGTTTCACGTAACGGTAAATGGTTGAGGATTATGAGTGAACCACCTCTTAATCTAAATCTTTGCTCTCTAGTCAGTACTGCCATTTTTCTTTTCAATAAAACCTGGCGAAATTCAGGTTGTACAGCAGCAACGCCTATTGTAAGTTTGTTCATTTCAAGAAGACATTCTGTTTTCTGATATTTTTTGCAAGTTTTGCTAGCCTATTTGAATTTTTTAAACTAAGGAGATTATCAGACAGGCCCATATAGCCCATTTCTGTCCTGCTACCTCCACACCTGCCCCATTCCCATTCCTGCCGTGGAATAAAGAAAAAGGTTTCAGACACCTACCTTCATTCCGTGACAGGAATGGGCTCCCCCCCCCCTTTGCTGCCTGGTTGTAAATGCAGCCATTGCAAGGCTGCTTTGACAACCAAGAACTGAAATCCTGGCCGTTCTCTCGCGAGAACGGCTGGGTGGCAAATTTAAAAATACCCCCCCATCTGTCAAAACTGCAAACCAACCATGAAAACACATTTTTAAAAATACAGTAAAAGGCACCTGGGGAAGGGAAAAATGTTTTACTTACCTTGATGTCCCAATTGCACCTGGAAGTGTCCAGCATGGACCTCCCAGTGACGTCACATCCAGTCATCATCCCGGGAGCAGAACAGGGCTCCTGTGCACTCACCTATCATTCTGTTATGATAACGGAATGGTCTTATTCATGGATTTTTCCATGAATAAGAGGAAGTGGGGGAAGAACAGGAGCAGAATGGGAGCATCCCAGGACAGGGACAACGTCGTCTAAAACGTAAGCCTTTTAGCAATCTCCTGTCGTCCCTGTCCTGGAATGTTTTTAGTGTCTGATAATCTAAAACTCATGTGTTCTGATAAATCTAAGGTTTGGGGCTTATGGAAACTGAGTGTACTTCTTAAGGGGAAAATGTGATTGTGGAGCCTATGTTCATGCTGAAAATCTGGTTAGTGCAGATGTGACTGCTGTTGAAATATAAAGCAGATTTCTTAGTATCAGACTTCTGTCTGTGGAATTGAGCCACATATCTGGAGAATAGCTGGTCTTAACCCAAGTCATTCATACATCTAATTTAGCCAATGAACATAGAGCAGATAATTTCCACTATTCAACCAAGGAAGGAGGAGATTGTAAGAAGGTAAAATATTAGTTTTATATCATGTTGAGAATATAGATCATGAGTGGGGCAACCACTGGGGTTTAGGGGATACTGAAGGGTTGCACCCCCTGAAAAATATTATTCCCCCCTCCCCAACCAAATGCTTCCCAGTGACTCCAGAGGAAATTTTTCCTATGTTTTTGGTCCTCTCTGTGCCATTTTAGGCCCCAGATGGTCACTTCCTGTTCAATAAAAGGCTTTTCCTCTGCCTAAACCTCCATAGGGTGCCAGGACAAATGGTGAAATTGTCTCTCACAACTCTTAAGGGGGCATTTTGGTCTAAAAAGTTTTTTTTTAAGCAACTGGGGAAGAAATATGAACAATTACACTATTACCTTTTAGTCTTCTCAGGACATGTGTTGGAAGTAATGATGACAATTCGGAAGTAAACAGCTTTCTTTGGGCTTCACCATTCTTTTTGAAAAGCTAGAGCTTAAGAGCCAGGGCAGGGGGAGATTTGGGAGCAAAATGGGCAATGGAAGAGGAAAAACATATTATACAAAGTGTTCTTCATATATAGCTACAAGAAGCTAATGCTACTTTCTTTACAAACAAGTTTGTATCACTTGGGTGTTAATGCAGTAGTGTTTCTCATTACACTTGATTATTCCCTCTAATACCAACTGATGTGGCTGAGTATGTATCTTTTTCAGAGTTAAACAGTTCTGCCCAAATTAATGAAGCGGTTTCTACGTACATGCAGGTCTCCCTAGGCCAGTGATGGCAAACCTATGACACGTGTGTCAGCACTGACACGCGTAGCCATTTGGGCTGACACACGGCCATAGGCCTTCTCCTCCCCGCCCGCAACCTCACCACCTTCCCTAAAGTGGCTATCAGTCACCACTTTAGGGAGGGTGGAGGAAAGTGGTTGGTTGGGCTATGAAGCCCCAATTGCCACTTTAGGGAGGTGGGGGTGGAGCCTTGGAGCATCCCCCCGAGGCCTCCCGAGGCCGGGTAAGGCAGTGGGTGGGTGGGAGTCTGCCTGGCCTCTCCCCGGCCTTTCCGAGGGTGCTCTGAGGCTTTGAAGCCTCAGGGAGGCTGGGGAAGGCAGCAGGAGTGAGGGAGGGACTCTGCCCGACCTCTCCCCGGACTTCCCGAGGGTGCTCCAAGGCATCGAAGCCCTGGAGCCACCTCAGGAAGGCCAGAGAAGGTGGTGGGAGGGAGTCTGCCCAGCCTCTCCCCGGCCTTCCTGAGGGGGCTCCAGGGCTTTGAAACCCCAGAACCACCTCAGGAAGGCCGGAGAAGGCAATGGGAGGGCAGGAGGGAGTCTGGCCAGCCTCTCCCTGGGCTTCCCAAAGGGGCTCTGGAGATTGAGAGCCCCATATAGCCCCTTCGAGAAGGTTGGGAGGGAGTGCAGCGTAGAGGCTTTTCAGCCACCCCCACCCTCCCAAAGCCGCAACAAGGCTTAGAAAGCTCAATAGTGGCTTTGGGAAGGTCACGCCCCCCTAAAAAGTGTCTTTCCTGCCAACTCCCAGCTCTCCTGGGGCTTGGCTCTCCCCTCCCCAATGGAGCCAAGCCCCAGGAGAGTGGGGAGTTGATGGCCGGGCTTTTCTGTTTAAATCAGCTCCTCTCCCTTGAGTGGGAGGGAGAGAAGCTGATTCAAATGGGGTGCTTGCTGGGCAACCCGCAAATAATCAAAACCGCGAGAGAGTGAAAGCTGATAATGTGGAGGGGCAACTGTATACATTTATGTTATTTAAACAATAAATATCGTGAAATAATGTTTTTTCTCAAAGTGACACACCACCCAAGTTATGCTCAGTTTTTTGGCGAAGTTTGACACACCAAGCTCAAAAGGTTGCCCATCACTGCCCTAGGCATACAGAAGCACAGAAATTTATAAATTAAAAAGAAAAATGATGGAGTGATTCCATCACCCCCTGGCAAACTAATGAGGCCTGAGCATGCCCAGTGGTTTCTACCTGCAACAGAAGGTAGAGCAAAATGGAAGGAGAATTGAATAGGTCTCCTTAAGGCTATAACACAGATCTGGGAAACATGGCGCCCTCTGATTTTGAACTGCAACTCCTAGTATTCTTTAGTATTGGCTATGCTGATTAGGGCTGCTATGACTTGTAGTCCAACATCTGGAGGCAGCATGATTCCCACTGCTGTACATTAAAGACCAATTTACCCCAATCAAATGGGATCATTATCAATGGCTTATACTGTCTTAACCGACTGGAACCCTGAACAAGTCTTCAGGAGCAATGATACCCTTCATCATTTGTTGCAGGTGATTAGTTTTCCGCAACTAAAACTGTTACATTAAAAATAGAAATAAAGCCTTGATAAGATGACACCAGATTTACACTTTCTTACATATGTGGCTAGATACTACAACATCCATACTGAGGCATTTCCAGTTTTCTAAAAAAATATTTAAAACTAAATGACACCTTTATTGTTGCATAGAAAGAGGAGGGAAGGTGAGCTGTTTTTGAGGGGTCATCCTTTGCTTTTTTTTAACTGGTTTTTTGAAAGGCTTCTTGGGGGACTTTTGTTTGTTTGCCCGTGTGTTCTCTCTGAGCACACGGTCTAAGGGGGAGGGGCTTCTGCTGAGTCACTGACCTGCATGGGGAGGAGCTAGCAACCACTAGCTGTATATAATTGCTGCCTCTGTCCTTTGAGCTCAGTCTTGGAGAGCCAGTGGTGTATGCCTTGCTGCATGAGCAAACATATCACTAATAGTTGAATGGAAGCTCTCCTAACAGGCAAGAATAACAGGCATTTGCTTGGGCATTTACTGGGAGAAATTTGAGAGGGAGGACCAGAGGTGGGGTGGGTTTTTTTTTAAGTGCCTTTAGTGACTATTGAATATGGATGGTGAGGGACCTGCTGCAGTCACCTGCAACACCTGTGGTATCTTTGTTTTCTTACCAGAGAATGTGGATAGCTATACCTGTAGCAAGTGCAAGTTGGTGGCCCTGTTCAAAAATGTAGGAGTAATGAGTCTAAAAATAAAACTGTATTAAAAATTCCAGGATCTAGTCCTTAAAAAAAAAAAACAAGAATTATCTCCTTTAAAAAGGGAGTTAAAAAAATTAAATCATTCATTTACTTTTAACTTCATGCAGAGTGCACTTAAGAATGCTGACTTAAGCTCAATTAACATTGAAAAGGTGTATTCAGAGGTCTGAGATGACTCAGTTAAATTAGACTCATTACAAAACAAAGGAGTCAGTTTAAAATGCAAATCAAAGTTTACTGAAGGTATATCAATCTCAATCTACATACTAAAACAAACTTTAAAAAGATGTTCCTAACTAACTAATG
Source organism: Gambelia wislizenii (assembly GCA_030847615.1). Classification (NCBI taxonomy): domain Eukaryota; kingdom Metazoa; phylum Chordata; class Lepidosauria; order Squamata; family Crotaphytidae; genus Gambelia; species Gambelia wislizenii. The sequence goes on from JAUMIR010000006.1 coordinate 102,894,666, forward strand.
GTATTTCGGGTAGGAAAAGCTCACCCAGCCTACAGGCTGCATGGTAAACATCATTGCATGGTTGCAGGAAAGATGGCTAAAGATGTCTTAAGATGGCTAAAGATGGCGTAAGATGGCTCCAGCCTCATGGAGACTCAAACTTAAAGAGAACTTACACAAAGCAATAAAATTTAAATTAGGCCATGTGTGGAATGACCCAGCACTCCAGTTGGCTGGAAGTGCCCAGTTGAAATAAGAGAAAGGGAACTTGGGAGAACAGAAGGCATGCAGGGAAAAACCCTAGACTTATCTTAGGATGTGAATGAGGTACACAAGATTGCTTTTACATTACAATGATTATTTCCCCACATACTACAAAAAAGAAGGTCTATCAACTTGAAGACAGGGTATGTATCTACTCTTCTGCATATTAGAGAGTGAGAGGTTTTCTTGGACAGAGCAGAGTGGACTGTCCTGGATGTAGAACACACTGGGGAGGTTTCTGGGAACAAAGTCATTTCCCATACACAGGAGGTAGACATTTGGAGGAATGTGACACATAGAAGTTGAAGGATCAGGGCTCATTCTGTGAGCTTGAAGCTACAGAATGAATTTGAAGCTCTTTCCCTTATCAGAGATGACAAGGAACAGCAGCAGTGTCAGTCCTTAGGGAACATGCAGAACACCTTGAGAGATTCAGCATATGGAATGCCCCCTACCAAGCCTCGTAAGAAGCATGTAGTGGTGGTAGGGGACTCCCTGCTAACGAGTACAGAAGCAGTGGTTTGCAGGGCTGACAAGAGGTTTCTGGAGGTGTGTTGTCTCCCTGGGGCAAAAATTAATAATGTAACAGAGAGGCTGACAAAGTTCATCAGGCCCACTGAGTGTTACCCTTTCCTTTTGGTCCATGTGGGTACCAATGACACTGCAAGGCATAGCCTTCAGACTATCATAAGGGATTATGAGGCTCTGGGTAAGACGTTGAAGGACCTGGAGGCACAGGTGGTCATTTAATCTCTCCTCCCAGTTGAAGGGCACGGTCCAGGAAGGGAGAGAAGAACAGCAGAGATTAACAACTGGTTTCACAAATGGTGCTGCCAAGAACAATTTGGTTTCTTGGATCATGGCCTGAAGTTTTAGGAGAATGGACGTCTGGCAAGGAATGGGTTGCACCTCAAAAATCTGATCAGGAGGGTTTTAAACTGAGTTATGTGGGAGAGGGAGACAATATTCTTGAGGGCACTAGTTCATCAAGTGCTGGAGATGACAGCCCAATTCTTATAGAAGGAACCAGGCAAAACCCCAAAAATGGGAGGGGAAAACCTTCAATAGGTAGCTTGAGGAAATGGCCCATGGTCTTAGATGTCTCTATACTAATGCACAGATCATGGGAAATAAATGGGATGAACTTGAGCTCCTAACACAGCAAAGCAAATATGATACAATAGGCATCACTAAAACCCGGTGGGATGAGTTTTATGACTGGAATGTAGTAATAGAGAGGTACAACCTGTTTCAGAAAAATACACCAAACAGGAAAGGAGGAATAGTAGCATTATATATCAAAGGTGATTATACCTGTAAAAAGATCCATAACTTAAATCCAGGAAGCCAGGTTGAGAGCATCTGGGTAAAAATTAAGGGGAGGGAGAAACAACAGAGATGTCATTGTGGGGTACTACTACAGACCCCCAAGCCAGACTGAGGACTTGGATCATACCTTCCTGGAAGAGATGATCAGACATTCAGAAATGAGGGATATAGTAACAATGGGGGATTTTAACTATACTGATATTTGCTGGAATTCAAACTCTGCCAAAAATTTAAGTTCCAACAAATTCCTCACTTGCCTTGTGGGCAATTTTATTGTTAGGAGGGTGGAAGAGGCAACAAGGAGATCAGCTATTTTAGATCTGATCCTTACCGACAGTGATGAATTCAATCGGGTGGAAGTGACAGAATATTTAGGTGGGAGTGACCATGTTCTTCTGGAGTTTGTGATACAGGGAAACCAAACATGGGAAACCAAACGTGGGAAACCAAACAGTATCAGACATACATTCTAGACTTTAAGAAAGCTGATTTCAGTAAACTTAGGAAAATACTGGGTGTGATCCCATAGTCAAGAATACTAAAAGAGAAGGGAGTTCATGATGGATGGCAGTTTCTTAAAAGGGAGATATTGAAGGCACCGTTTCAAACAGTTCCAGTGAGGAAGAAAAATGGAAGGTGTTTGAAGAAACCAGGATGGATGTCTAAAGAACTTTCAACTGAGCTAAGTTTTAAAAGGAACATGTACACAAGAAATGGAAAACGGTGAAAATCACCAAGGAGGAATTCAAACAAATAGCTAACGTATGCAAGGGGTGGAGAAGTCAGAAAAACGTAAGTGCAGAACAAGCTCAGGGTTGCTAGAGAGGTTAAAAATAATAAAAAGGCCTTTTTTGTTATGTCTATAGCAAAAGGAAGAAGAAAGAAATGGTAGGGCCATTGTGTGGAGAAGATGGCAAAATGTTAACGGGACAGAGAAATAGCAATAGCATTGATATTTCTATATGTTTATCAGTGCCAAAGCACTCCCTAAGTGGTTTACAATGTGTTAGCTAATTGTCCCCAACAAGTTGGGTACTTATTTTACTGACCTACAGAAGGATGGAAGGCTGAGTCAACTTTGGAGCCCTCTGGGATCAAACTCATAATGTTGTGGCGTGCAGTGCTGTCATTTAACCACTGAGCCCCTACTCAACACCTTCTTTGCCTTGGTATTCTCAAAAAAGGAAAATGGTGCTCAATCTAAGGAAAATGGAGCAGATGATGCAGTAGAGGAAATGCAGCACAGAACAGGTAAAGAAGTAGTACAGGAATACCTGGCTACTCTAAATGAATGCAAGTCTCCAGGGCCAGATGAACTACATCCAAGGGTATTGTCCCTGTACCCACACGGCTGGACGGAGCTGCAGTGAAGGGGGATGTTTGATGACCTATCCAAAGAGAGACCAAGATGCATTGCACCTGGTGTGTTTTCCCATCAAGCAAATCTTGTGGGGGGGGGTAGGGGCAGAGGTTTCTTAAGCCTCAGCCTCCCCCTAGTGTGCCTCTTTCTCCTGGTTCTTATGACCCACCCACCCTCTGTGCAGTGTGAGTCCATCTGGTCACTTTGGGCCAGGTAGGAATTTTCCCTCCTCTTCGTGCGTGGTTTTTTTTTTTTTTTTTTTGCCATCCCCACACTGTGGACTTTTTCAAATGGGGTAAAAAAAAAAAAAACACCAAGGAGGTCGGGAGAAGAACGGAGCTGTTCTCTGAGGATGCCAGCCACAGATGCAAGTGAAACATCAAAAAGAAACTATTCCAGAACATGGCCTCACAGCCCGGAGAAAAACCCAAGGAAAATCTATGGAGCTGTTACATTTACAGAGCGCAGTTTCAGACAGCCCTGTCCTCCTCCCAACCTTCCCCTGTCCTTTCTCCATGCTGCCCACGTGAGAAATGTGCTGCTTTTATTCACAGAGAACCCCTGTCAATAAAAAGTGGCACCCGCAGCACAGAGGAAGGATGGGGGAATGCCGAGAGGAGGATGGGGCTGTCTGAAATGGGGCTCTGTAAGCACAACAGCCCCATTCTTCTCCCGACCTCCTTGGACTTTTTTACCCCATTTGAAAAAGTCCTGTATCTGTGGGACTGGGTTGACTTGAGTGGGGTCATTAAATAGGTTTTCACCTAACAGGTGTACACAGTGGCACCCTTTTGGTGAAGGGTTGAGCTCTGGAACTACCTCCACAGGTTCTGCAACCTAGGAGGTGGGAAAGGAGTCTGCCCTTGGGGCTGATCTTGGGAGGGGGAAACCTGGGTTTTGCCTTTCCGAATATGGCTGGCCAGGTAGCAACCCCATTAATTGGGACTTCCCACAGGGTGAGGTGTTTTGCCCAAGGGAAGGCTAAGGAGGTAGTCACCAGGTTGACACCTGGCCTCAGCTGGACCTGCACCAAGTAGCTCCCCTTCTTTTGCTCATCCACAGTTTGTTTAAATAGTTTTAGGTCAAATAAAGTGGCCCTTATTTAACACAATTCCTTTGTCTGGTCTCATTGTTGATGTTTTGGGGTTGGACACCAATAAAAGAACTGACAAATGTAATCTCAGAGCCACTGGCAATGAAATTTGAGACTTCCTGGAGGAGAGGAAACGTCCTAGCAGACTGGAGGAGGGCAAATGTTGTCCCCAACTTCAAAAAGGGAAAAGAGGAGGACCCAAATAATTACTATCTAGTTAGCTTGACATCAATACCAAGAAAGATTCCAGAGCAGATCATTAAGCAGACAGTCTGTAAACAATTAGAAAGCAATGCCATAATCACTAAAAGTCAACATGGATTTCTCAAAAACAAGTTGTGCCAGACTGATCTTACCTCTTTTTATATATATATATAGAATTAACAAGCTTGGTAGATGACGGGAGTGTGGTTGATGTTTCATATCTTGCTTTCAGTAAGGCCTTTGACAAGGTCCCCAGTGATATTCCTGCAAGCAAGCTAGTAAAATGTGGGCTAAACAATGTGACTGAGAGGTGGACTGTGGGTCCATTACAGCATTTTTTTAAAAAAATACCCAGGAAAAACTGCTCCCACCGGCAAAAAATGGATTGAGCTCTACATGAGTGCAGAAGCCCATTCTGGCACACCAACCTATCGCTTCAGCTGCCCTCTGCTGTTGCACTTCCACAGCAGGGACCAGGCCCACAGCATGTGACCAAGGCTGGTCACATGCAGGGGGCTTTGGTCACATGTTGCGGGCCAACTTTCTGACGTCAGTTAGAGCTAGGGAGACAGTGGCAGCAGCAGCTGCAGCAATGGACCAGCCCATCTGAACTTCCTCTCATTTCGTGGAGGTATCATGGGAGGAATGGGCCAGCTCCATGGGCAGGATACATCAGTGGGGAGCTGGCATATCCTGATCCATGTAGATGAGCCCATCGTCCACAAAATATTATGCTACCAACTTCTTTCTCTCAGTCTCAAAGGTGCTACACGGGGGTTGTCTACACAGTGAAAATATTCCTTCAAAAATTTGCTTGGTAAACTAGCTGTCTTAATGGGATCCTGCATTGTCTCACTGTATTGTGAAGGAGGGGGGCCAAAAAGAGCAAAAAGTATGCGAGAAAAGCATTCACAGCTTTGCCTGACTTTTAAAAAAATCCCCATGTGGTATGCGCATTTCTCGCTTCTTAAGACAAGTGATTCGACATGTATCGCTTCCCCATACAAGAGGAAGTGCAAACTTGATTGCCCAGATGAGCGCAGGGGGCGGGGCTGGGTTACATGCAAGCACCCACTGCTGCCATGTGGGATTGTCACCTTAGCAAGTGATCTCTAAGGTGATAAAACGAGAGGTTGTGTTAACTTTTTTTCTATCATTTTTTTGGAAAGGTAAAATATTGCTTGTGCGCATCATAAGAATAGGGTTTTTTTTAAAAAAAAAAAGTTGGGTGGCAGTAGATTTAAAAACGCAAGTAATTCACTCATGGCTGCCATCTTGACTACAGGCATACGAGGTTTATGAGGGTTGTAAAACCATTAAGACAGGTTGCATTGCTGTGACTTGCTATTACTGTGGAGCAACCAGGTTTTTTTCCTTCATGTAGACAAGCCCAAGATCCCTTTGCATACTGATCCTGACTACGGAGATTTTCACACTACACTGTTATAGTGTTACTATTCCACTTTATTTGCTATGGCTGCCTCCTGTGGAATCCTGGGATTTGCAGTTTAGGGAGGGGCATTTACAACTCTCAGCCAGAGTGCTCTTAGGCCTCACTAAACTACAAACTCCAGAATTCCACAGGAGGAAGCCAGAGCAGTTAAAGTGGAATAGTAACACTATAACAGTGTAGTGTGAAAATCTCCCCATGGCTATGTCTCTGAATTCTAACCTAGAGTTAGCCACTCATCACTGATTTGTTTCATGATCCCTACATATTCAATAGTGTAAATGAATATGTAGGGACCATAAAAGTTCACCAGTCCCGGTTTCCAGCAGATACTGTGAGTGACAGGGATCTGTACTCCCATTGATGGAGTTGCAGCAGACTGATGTTCCCACTCCTCTCCTGTGAGTGATTGCCAGTGTGAAGTGGAATTGTGACAGGGATCCTGATTCTGACTGTTGCACTGGAAATCACTCGAGAGAGGGGCAGGGAACATCAGGCTGCCGTGTCCTGCTTGACAGCAGAACAAACCCCAATTGCTCACAGCAGCTGCTGCCCAGTAAGTAAGGATTAGGGAGGATCGGGCTGTGAGCTGCTATTTAGCTATGCAGCTAAGATAGCTGCGTAACTAAGTAGTGCGTCTAGAATACCAGCCAATATATTTCCCATTCATTAGCATCTTACTCTCCTCATTGCTCTTTTGGAAGGATATTTTTCTCAGTCTTCTTTATCAAAAGCAGCTGTAAAAGTCCAGTAAATGTCCCCCATTTTGAAATGAATAAGACTGCAGATAAATTTTCGTCTCTTACTATCTTATCCAGAATCTGGGACATACAGAAAATTTAATAATGATTTTTTTAGCTTCAAGTATTATTTCTTCTCTTACAAGGTTTTCAATAAACAGTCAAAGTTAAATTGCTGTAAATTATTTACATTACAATCCTATGTGTGTCTACTCAGAAGTAAGTCTCTTTGAGCCCAGTAGAGCTTAGACTTAGAAGAATGGGCATGAGATGGCAACCTAAATGGTGTCACATCATTTACAACATTTTCCTTTTTCATCCTCATCAAAATTTGACCAGTATAATTCCCAAAAGGGAACACTGAGGCACAGACAGACAATTAGTGTAAGTGACCTGGATGAAACAAGGACATATGTTCTGTAGACAGTAGAACATGATGATGATGATGATTTAAATTCAAACTGGTGTTCCAGGCATTTTGGACTTCAGCTTCCAGAATCCCTCATCATGAGCCAATATGGCTGAGGCTTCTGGGAACTGAACTCCAAAACACCTGAGTTTGGGAATCACTGAGTTAGTTGAAGGGTTCCATGCTAGGTCAACCTACTAACAGGATTGAGTTCCTTGTCAGATGTTACAAGGCAGTACTTGACCAGTAGCTTCTTACTAATTTTGCATGTCAAAATACCCATAGGTTAGTATTCACATATAGTTTCATCTTATCTGTTCCCCCCAAGTTTTAATGAAGAGAAAAATGTGAGCAACTCCTGTCAAAGAGGATCTAGCCCACTTGTTATTCTTTGAAGGCAATAGACTCACAAGTGCTTAAGAAAAGCTATCTAATGTCTATATTGAAATTGATGGGACAAGTGTTACAAGTTGGGAACTGCTGGGCACATCAAATACACATCAAAGTAGAAACAGTGTGTGTGTGGCCCTCCAAATGTTGTGGGTCTTAACTCCCACACATTTCCCCATTCTCCAGTTAAAGAAATATCACTGTTTACAGATCAACTTCCATCTGATAGCCTACCTTTCTTCCGCCTGTCTCATGTAACCAGCCCAGCATTGAATGCCCATGTGTAATGCCTCCCATATATCCTTTGGAACCCCAAGAGTCTATTTGTTGAATACACATTATATCTGTCCTTAAATTAGAATGGCATGCAAATTACCTGAGAGACTAAGCTCTGTCATTACAAAAACAGATATATTGTTCACACTGTAGTTTATAAACTGTTTTTACATATATACTTCTTTTTCTTTTAAAGCAAAAATAAATTTTGACAACACTATTTATTTCTAGTGAAGGTAACAAAAATGTGTACATGCATTGATTATTAGTATCATTTCAAACAAAAACAATGCCAAAAAAAAAAATCCTCCAAGCATATTCTAATCAGTTGCAAATCCTTTTAAACAGCTTGAAAAGAAAAATAGGACCAATTTTACCAAAAAGGAGAGGGTCTGGATTTGTTTCTCTGGCATTTTCATAACAGAAACCTGCTTTCATGCGCTCTGCCATGCTAAATGTGCACATAAATACATCTGATGGTCTAACAATAAATGAAATTCATTAGCACCGAGTAGTAAGTCATATTTATCCTTCACTTTTGCTCCTTTGTGCATCGGTTAATAATCCATCACTACCACTGTACATACAAGATGCCACATCTGCATTCCAAGTGAATTAAGCCAAAAGTATTCCTTACTTTAAATATTTATATATGTTGCCTTTGTTCATATTGTTCAAGACGGCTTATGGGAACAATAAAATACAATAAAAGCAACCATAGAGTAGGCTGAGATAGGGCTTTCCTAAAGCAGCACCCCGAAGGTGGAATTCACTCCCAAGGGAAGTCAGGCTGGCTCCATCCCTGTTCAGCTTCCAGAGGGCAGCCAAAACTATTATTACTATTATTATTATTATTATTATTATTTGCTATTTAATTTTAAAATTGTTTGTAATCTGTTTTCAAATATTATTTTTAATAGATTTTTTGTACATTGTTTTTGGGAGCAGAAAAGCAATTAATACATACAGAGAGAGAGAGAGAGAGAGAACAGGTAATAAACACTTGCAATAACACAATTTAAAAACAACCACAGTTTAAAAACACCATACAACATGTAAGAAGCTAGAATAAAACAACAATAAACAAGAACGATTGCATATAACTGGGACATGGAAGCAATAAAAGCCCGCCTCTGAAGGTCAAAGGCTCTTTTAAATAGAAAGCTCTTAACATTGCAGCAGAAGGTCAAGGAGAAGGGATGACAAACTGCCCAAGGTAGGTATTTCCAAAGTCTTGGTGTAGAAACAATCCTTAGCATTCCACAACCAGCCCAGCCTGCCACCTGAGGCAAACCAGCCAAAATTTGGGATATGCTTGGCCAAACAACATTACAGTGCCTAAGGTCCTGTCTAAACGGTGAATATAATCCAAATGGCAATTGCATGGAAGGGGATCTGTCTAAACAGACATTCACATCAATATGTCTCATTCAGAAGGAGGGCAGCCAAATCCACCATAAAGCTCCAAAGGGAGGCCTTTGGAACTTTTCTCTGAGTTTTTAAAAAGCTCCATAGGGCATATGAATGTGCGGTGATTAAAACAGTCGGATTCGTGTTGCTGTGACCAGGCAGCGTAAGCTGATTGGCTGGATGAGCATGGGGGCAGGGCTAGCAAACAGGGAAAGTGCCTGCTGCTGCTATGCTGGATTTTTGGCTAAGCAAGGGTCCGGTAAGTCGATAAAATGGCATTCTTTTAGTCTCTTTTTTTTCTTTTTGTAAGTATGAAATGTCGCATGTGAGCTCCATAGTAAACTGTTTTTTTAAAAAAAATCGGCAGCAGCAGATTTCAAAGCGCAAGTAAATCACTTGTGGTCACCATCTTGGCAATAGGGCATGTGAAGTTTAGGGGGGCTCTTTGGACCATTAAGATAGGCTGCAGTGTTGTGAATGGCTGCTTCTTCAGAGGAGATCGTATTTCCCCCCCTCGTATAGATGGGACCATAATGAGGAAGAACAGACAAAGTAGGAGAGACTGCATAATTTTGCTTTTACCTAAACTCCCTGGGAAAGTGAAGATTCCCCCCTCCTCTCCTCCCTCTCCCCACTAATTACGTGCAAAGCACTTTTGCACTTTGAATTCAGGTTGCAACAACTGAGGTAAGCTGAGGAGAAAGGGAGAAAGGGGAGGAGGAGATGGAAACTGGATCATTTTAAAAGCACCTGAAAAAAGAGGGATGATAGGATTAAATGGGACTGTCAGTGTCAGATCAGGGGCTTGTCTATACGAGATAATAAAATGTGGATCGATATGTACTAATGTCAATTTGCAGCTACTTTCATTTGTCTCAATGATTTTTTTACAAGATTGCAGGTATGCAAAGCTATCCATGCACATTGTTCAAATGGGCATGCTTGCAATTCAAGATGGTGGGCGTGAGTGAATTACATTTTTATTCCCAGCCATTGGCACCATTGAACAGTATTTTTTTAAAAAAGCATATCCAAGGTGTGGAAGTACAATATTCCATTTAAATAAATTTTTAAAAGAAGATAAAGGCTGTTCTGTTGCCTCAGCACATGATTGCTACGGTGAAAATCCAACATGACACCTCTCTTCAGCACAAAGTTTCCAGGCCATAGTCGCATGGCAAAATTGAGTTCTCCGTGAATATTGGGCCAGTTAATAGCAACAGCTTCCTTGGGCAGCTACTAAAAAAATAGCCCCAAACCACCTCTTTACCCACCCTGTCCAGCCTAGGCTTCCCTTTTTGCAAAATGGTTGGTTCTGGGAGATCCTACTTTATGGGTGCTACTATTCTAATTCCTCACAATGCCCCGGGGTGACTCTCTTTCAGAAGCATTGTGGCTAACTAAAATGGCAGCTCTCTGGCACCTTACACCGATGAGAAGAGCTTTTGCTACTACCATCTCCTGTAAGCCCATTGGGATAGGAGAAGGCTCAACAAAGGACTCATTGCCCTGGGATCCATCAGCTTGCTATAATGCATGCATCCCAATCTTGCATGATCTCCCACCTATTAAAGAGGATGAATCTTCCCTTGGTTTAGGCTTACAGATAGCTCTGAGCCAGGCTGAAGCATTAGCCTATAGGCATGTCAGATAAAGATTCCTCATCTTGCAAATTACACTTAAGAAATCCAAACTGCGGTAATACAAAGAATGGGAGCATTGCCTTGTTAGATGCATATAACAATTCAGACTCATAGTGCAACCTTCATCATGACTAATGCAACCACATAATGCATAAACAGGAGTTAGAAAAAATATTTTAAATCGGTAGGGGTTTCTCTCCTACCTACTTTCCAAAGTAAATGCATCACTCCATGATTTCTTCCCTCCATTTTCCTTTTGGTAGAGCAAGTAAACTAGCTTGTTCTGCTGACTCTTGAACACTCACCCTGCCCACGCTTCTCCAAGTCCTCAAGTTGGCTTGTATCTAGGCAAAGGGGATTACAGCTTGCATCTGGAGATATTTGGCAGCTCGAACACCAGCCGCCCTGGAGATTGCCAACATTGTAGGCTGGTGTGACACATCAATTGGAGCATCCGGCAGGTGCTCTCATTTTTGCCTGGGACAGGTCTAGATCTTTGATGGCTTTGGGCTTGGTGAATGAAGCCTACTCAGCCCTATGTCTTTGGTCCCATGCCAAGCTTAGCACAGCTGCACTATAGTAGTTGATCTCTTATAACTGTGATGCAAGGGAGCTGCAGTTGAGAAATGAAGCCCTGCAGGTGACATCTCCAGAAAATACGTTTTTTAAAAAATATAAATAAATATAAGGCATTACATTATTTGCAAAATGTAGCAAATACATATACTGACTATAAACCTAAACTACCCAATAGCCTAATTGTGTTTTTATTTTTTATTTAAAAAAAAAAACACCTTGATTTTCCTCCTGTTCTCAATTTTGTCGGCTGTGTCTGGTTTGAATACTTCTGCTCTGCCCCAAGGGTTGAACACCTGGTGATTTTTAAGAGAAAGATTTAAAAGTGGTTGTGAAATATGTTAGCTAACACATGCTAATATATATATCCTAGTATCTTGTGTAGATAAGGCAATATGGACATGTTAGCCTGTTCACCATGGATTACAGAAGTGTACTGACTGTTTTAACTAAGCTAAGCACTTACTGGCAGATATTCCCATTTGCCTTGCTCTATTATACCTTTCCAATTCTGGTTACAAAACAGAAGAAGAGTCTGCCCAGTCAGGAACTTGCTTCTCCTTTTGATCTAGGTATAATTATCCTGTCCTAGGTGTTGCACTAACATTTTTTAAAAAATCATACATATACAGTTGGACCCCTGTCTCCACCAGGGTTTGAATCCCAGACTTACTGTAGAAACCAGAAACCGCAGATAACAGCAAACCCTATTAAAATAATGGGCTTCCGATAAAAACATACCATACAGTTGTGTTGGAGGATCTAGAAGATGCCTGGAAAGGATGCCTCTCTAGGCATTTTCCAGCATGACTCTATGGTGTGTCCCCTAGTTTGGGTCCCACGGATATTGGTTCCATGGATACTGGGGTCCAACTGTGTGTCTTTGTGTGTGTGTGTATGGAGCCAGCATGGCATTTTCAACCATGAAAACCCATTGAGTGACCTTGGGCAAGTTACACACTCAAGCCTCAGAAAACACCATGATAAGATCTCCTTAGGGTTGCCATAGGTCAGAAGCGATTTAAAGGCACACAATAACAACACATGGACTACCCTCAGGAGACTGCCTTTTTGAGCTTTACCAACAATATTTCTAGGAATAATACAAGCTAGTCCAAATTGCAAGTTTACTCACTGAGAATACCAAAACTTTCAAATAAACACAACAGCCTCAATCTGCAGTCTGCTAAAGTTACAGTAGAACTAGTGTTACATTAACAACAACTAACACAAAGCTCCAGTGACTACTTTTACTGTACGGTACTTGCTATTCATAGCTCTCTCCCCATACGAAAAGCTTCATCATAAACTATCCACCACTACAGGATCGAAAGGAGTATACAGCCTTGTGATTGCAGGCCTCTTATCCAATTCTCCAAGGTGACCCATAGGGTCACTGGATCAAAAGGAGTGTACAGTAGGACCCCCATATCCACTGGGGATTGGTTCTGGGGGGGCGTGGATACTGAAAACTATGGATAATAGTGAACACCATTGAAAATAATGGCACACCTGGTTTAAAATACCATAGAGTTGCCTTGGAGGACCTAGAAAATGGCTAGAGGGGACACATTTTCTAGGAAGACTCTATGGTAGGTGTGATGTTTTGTGTCCCATGGATAATTGAATCAGTGGATAATGAATCAGTGGATATGGGGGTCCCACTGCGCATTATTATGACAGCAAGTCCCTAATCCAATAGATCAAGGACACCAACTACTTCTTCAATGCAGGTTGCAGAATAAACACAAACACACACACACACAAATGGGGGGGTTTTGTCTTATAGACAGGTAAGATCAGTGATCAGAAGAGGGAGAAAGAGATCTAAGTATGCCAACCCAAATCCTTTCTGGACATAATCAAGTGCATGCATGAATATTGTTTTTTCTATGCACTGGATTCTGGTTTTTGTAACATAATTGTGCATTTATGGCAATGTGATGAGCCTCATAAGAAACTAATGGCATTAATGCTACTAATGAAACAAATCTTCCCAGATGTATACTTCACTCCACCTTGAAAACACCAAATAGGATGCCAAGATAAGTCCCACTGTTTCTGTGACAGCTGATATAGAACTAAAGGACTCCAGAAGCCTCTTTCTACTTCCATGATGTCTAGATCCAAGATCCAATAAACATGCTGGTGAAGCAGTCTTTGCTAGCATCACTATGCCATAATGTGGGGTGGGTGGGTGGTGGTCCTCTTTTCTACTTTCTCCTGGGCATGCAGCAGCAACTAGTGGGGGGGGGGGCTCACGGGTGCAGCCCCAGTCCCTCTGCTACTGACTGACTGCAGGAGTGGGACTTGTTGCATTCTGCCTACCTTTGTGCAGCTGGGAAGAAGGAGCAGCCTGCTCATTTTTTCTCAAGTGTCGTAGAAAGTGTCCAGTCACACCTCTTCAACTGATTGGTGTCCAAGAAGATGGAGGTACATCTACAAGTACCCAAACTGCCATTGCACACCTAAGATACACAGTATTTCACAAGTAGATCTCATATTTTAAAAAGTACATATATACACATAACCCAGATATTATAATCTGGATTCATTTCAGACTAGACATTGGAAATCTGTCTGAAATGGATTTGTTAAGGACAGATGTTTCAAACTTAGATCATCACCACCACAATCACCATTGTCATTGGGATTATTCCAGAATTTGATAAAAATGGAGGTGTGCAATGTCCATAAGGATTTGCCTAAAAAGACCAATATGATATCCTAAAGCTCAAGTCAACAGAATAGATTGTGCACCAGGTCAAAAAGCCAAGATGTCTCGAACTGCTCCATAATCAGTCAGTGTTAAGGTCTGTTAGTTTGGAATGAAGTTTAATTTTGGTGTCAGCTGCTGAGTTATATCCAGTTTTTTATACACACACACAACCAGTGAGCTCTCTGTATCTGCTGGGGTGTGGTTTCAGGACCCACTGTGGATATCAAAATCTGTGGATGTTCAAGTCCCATTATATACGATGGCTTAGTAAAACAGAATCTCTTATTTTTTTAAAAAATGGAGAAGAACAAGGTTCACTTTTTGGAATTTCTTTCCAAATATTTTCAAGCCATGGTTCGTCAAGTCTGTGGATGCAGAACCCGCAGATATGGAGGGATGACTGTAACTGGAAATTATGTGACTGGATTTTCCCTATTTTTAAAAAGAATTCCTAATCTTTTTTAAAAATGTTATTGAGTTTGAAAACTTATTTAGAAATATTTAAAAAAAAAATAGTAGAGGAAAGCAAGTGGGAAAGATTGCAGAGCAGGAAAAGTTCCAAAGATGTAAACAATGAAACTGAAAGTATTACAATTAGTTAATATAGACAATGGTCTATAGATAATTTCTCCAATATCCCTCTTATTTTCAAAAAAAGACTTCCATGTCTGGAGAAACTTTGCCAGCTCATTACTCAGTTGGAAAAGCAGCTTCCCAACAGAATCTATTTTTATCCCCAGTGCACAGAAAATCAATATTTTAATTTCAGTGGGTTACATTGTGCTGTGGCCCTTTAAAAACATAAGTCTCTTGCAATGCTAGTTAAATCATCAGTGGAGGAAAGACAGGTGGACCTGGGTTCCAAAAAGAATTGGCAAAATCATTTGTTTCTTATATTGTTTCTGTCACTACAGACACCCAAATATCACAATGATTAGCACAATGGAATGAACACATGCTCTGCAAACACTGTCCATATTTTAATAGCTTTATACTTGGAGCTTGAAGAAAAACAGGCTTTTCTGGGGAGCGGGGGGGGGGGATCTTGGGCTGCAATCATCAACCCCTCTGCTACAAAACAACGTCTGGGCCAGAAAAGCAGCCTGCTCTTAGTTTCTGCAAAACTCATCAACAAGTATAAATGTTTTTGCAATAATCGGGGAATTATTGACCAAGGACAACACCCTCTTTCTGATAAACGGTAGAAATGTTAATACTCTTGGCAAAATTGTTTTTGCACTAATTACTGTATCCATCTGCTCCACAAGATTGATTAGACTGTGAAAATGTTTGTTCTCTTCTCTCCTGCAAGGATGGGCTTCTTCTTGGCGTTGGACTAGCCCTGCCTTGTGTCTGCACAGAGATGGATATGCAGTTTTAATCAAACCAAAGCCAAGTTCATTTCAAACGAAAACCAAGGCATGCTCCTTTATTAAGGGAGTTAGAAGGAAATATCTGACATTT
Source organism: Gambelia wislizenii (assembly GCA_030847615.1). Classification (NCBI taxonomy): domain Eukaryota; kingdom Metazoa; phylum Chordata; class Lepidosauria; order Squamata; family Crotaphytidae; genus Gambelia; species Gambelia wislizenii. The sequence goes on from JAUMIR010000006.1 coordinate 102,909,972, forward strand.
TTGCGGATGGTATATTGAAAAGCTGGTTTCCCCTCCACAGTTGTTTCAGTCTTAGAGAGAACACCTTTTTTAATGTTATGCCCAGATTCTCAATTCAGGTAAAATATTAACGGTGAAAAAGTCAACAAAAGAGCCCAGATGCCCATAAAGTCTTTCTTGCGCTTGAGCTCAGCTGCAGAAACACAACCTGCTCTCCTTTCCACCTCTTGGCAATGCATCTCCCAAGTGAAGAGCTACATGTCAATTAGCTCTCTGCCTCCACCAGCACCTGCAAAGAGGGCTGGCCTGTGATTGGAATATGAATGCCAGCCAACAAGTAAATCCCTTAAAGAGGTGCAGAAGAATAACATCCTCGCCTCCAATTAAGCTGAAATCACTGTCTGACTCTCCCTGGATCTCGATTTGCTCTAGGTTCAAATGCCACCTCTCAAACAGATGGGAATTACACTTTGCAAGCAATGACAGGCAGGGCTAATATTGTACAAAACCTATATGCTGGCCACAAATTCTCTATAGCTATTTGGTGTTGGGTCCAAAGAGAAGGTATGCAATCAGAATGCAAACTTCTCAGAGCAGAAGAAAAGAAGGAGAGCGGGGTGGAGGTGGAATAGCCTGGCATCTGACAAAATCAAATGTGGCATCTCCCCTCACTCCCAGTTTACTAGGCATGGCACAAATGGAAGAAGAGCCCCACAAAGTCAAGAGAAAAACAAGACACCTGAGAAGATAAACACAGAGTGGGGAGGAGAAATGCCGCTCACGGAAGAAAGGAACTGTCATATGGAGGGAACAAATGGAATTGCAACCAGCAGAGGGTATATGAATTAGAGCTTCTCTTTAACAGGGAAACCTCTTCACACTCTAGAAAATGTGAATTTGCTTTTCAAGACTGATTTCATGTCACCTGGAGAAAAAAGGGGGGATTTGCATACTATTATTAAATATGATAAGATCCTAAGAATAGCCAAACTAGATCAGACCAAAGGCCTATCTAGGCCATCTTCTTGCCTATGTTCCCTAGTAATTGGTATTTCAAGCCCAACTGCCTCTGTTACTGGAAGTAATATATGTTTATTAGAACTACTATCCATTATTATTATTGTGACTAGTAGCCTTGACATCTATTAATCTGTCTAATCCCCCTTTAAAGACAGTCAAGCCAGGCTTGTCAGGAAGGAAATTCCACAACTTAATGATATGTTGTGTGAAGAAAAACATCTTATCTGTACCAATTCTCCCACTATTAAGCTTCCTTGGATGACCATGAGGTCTGTACTCCTGTCACAAACTTAACTATCTACACTTTGAATTATCAAACCCCACACAACCCTCACCTCCTCAGTATGAGAGAATAGCTCATACTGTAATGATCCAATCTGCTATGACCCTTAAGTCCTCATTATGAAAGAATATCTGTAACTTCCCATGGAACAAGCCCTTTCTTTAAAAAAAATCTTTTTCTTAAAGTGATGACCTTAGGCTCATCTACACCAACAAGAAAACCTGGCTTACCTTTGTGTTTTCCTGGTCTGCAGCAACCATGGTCTACATAATCATCACACACACCAAAGTGAGTTCAGGGGTACTGTTCACATAACAGTTCCCCCTTCCGAACTCACTCTGGTCTTAATAATTCATAGTATGGAGATTTTCAGATGGGGAAAATAACCCCCATGGAGATCAGGAGAGAAACGGGGCTGTTCCACTGCCAGTGCTCCGTTTCGCACACCCCCGTCCTTCTCCCGACCTCCCTTTGTTCTCCCTCCATCCTGCTTGCATTTTCCTTCTGCTATTTTTTACTAATGAAAGTTCTTTGTTAGTAAAAAATAGCGGAAAATAGTGGAAGGAAAATGAAAGCAGGATGGAGGGAGAACAAATTGAGATCGGGAGAAGGATGGGGGTGTGCGAAATGGAGCACTGGCAGCGGAACAGTGCTGTTTCTCTCCCAATCTCCACGAGGGTTATTTCCCCCATCTGAAAATCTCTTATGTGTTGCCACACGGCCATAGCCACTTTGGGATTTTTTCCCCTCATCCCACGCATGTGCATGGACGTATGTCTTTTCCCCACAACTCGGAGGGTCTTTGGACATTCTATTAAGTGGAGGTACATGCAGCTAATGGTACGGGTATGCTGGTATGTGCTTCTCCAAACAACTGCCCTGTGTGTGCACACACACAAAAAGGATCCACTAAAAAGTGAAATTGAAACAATAGGAAAGATCAGCTGATCACTAGGCCCAGGGTGCCTCCTCTTGCCCTCTTCCGCCCACCTACCCACCCAAAACTTCTGCCTGCCCACCAAAAACACACTGCTGTTGCAATGGAGCACAATCCACACACATATGTAAATATCTGGATTTTCTGCTAGAATCTGGAGTAAATCCCCATATATTTTTTTGATGAGGATTAAAGCCCTATTATGCTTGAATGCCCCAGGTTTGAGCCATACATTTTCTGGACAGCTCACGGATACAACAAGGTGAGGTTGCTTTATTTGACCAGTGTAGACAGGGCCCTCCTTCCTGATACTCCCGTCCTCTGTGTCAGCAACTCAAGCTGTCCCCTTAGAATGAGAATCACATCCTGAAGGTCTCGGGAAGGAACTCATTCCTTGAGAGCCAGGTTCTCATTGCCCCAATTATTTCTACCCAGCAGTCAGATAATTGTGCATGAGATGCTCAGTACAACATATTGGATAGCACCACTAGCTCTGCTTTGTACACTAAGCCTTAATTTTCTTAATTGCTTTTGCTCACCAGCAAAACTAAGATAGTTCTGTGAGGGGGAAGGAGGGTAGACTGTTTTTGTCTCCTTGCTCTGTTGTTACACTAACTTGTCTAGCTTCTTGTTGTCCTGACCTTTTGTCAGCTGGAATGTGGGTTTATCTACACTGACTAAAAAAATGTCAGCTTTGCATCACATTTTCCTGGCCTACAGTGACCCTGCAGTGACCCCATTAATGCCACACACAGCATGATATTAGCATAACTGGCCACACATTTACCCCGGCAAACTCACTGCGGTACAAGCAGGCAGTCCACATTTCTGACCCTTTGTATTATTTTCAACCACATGGCTCCCAAAATGCATGCAAATACTGTATACATATTTCCACTTTATTGTCAGGAGCCAATAACGTTTCTTGTCCCACATGTCTGCATTCCCACTGGATGGCTTGTACTACTGGGCAGGCACATTGCAATTCAACTTATCCTGAACAAGTTTCCCAATTGCCATTACCCTGCCTGGTCATTATCATGCACAGTTCCTGCTTAGGGGATCACTGATATGGAGTCAACATTGGAGGTGTGCCTGGCGATATTTACCTTGCTGCAAGCCACTATGATGCACTGGACATGTACCATCACCTTTCAGGTTGTGATGCTGTGCTTGTGCTTTGCTATGGGTTTCTGCAATGGATTCAGCTGCTATAAGCACAGGCATGACCACTCCTCATGGGCCCAGACAGGCTCATCATTGGTAGGTGTTCCCAAGCAGCATGGAGTGGTGGAATCAGTTTGTCATGTTGGTGTGGTCAGACAAACAGTGGGTGCACAAGTTCCGAATGCCCTCCTGCATGTTTTTCAAAATAGTGGATGTGCTTCATCCAAAAGTGCAGAAGAAAGATACCATCATGAGGAGGGCCATTCCCATGGAACAAAGAGTCACCATTACTCTCTGGCTGCTCACAAACCAGTGATCTTATCACTTGGCAGCCCATCAGTTTGGTGCAGGTTGGTCTACAGTTGCAGACATCTTTGTTGAAGTCATACTGGCAATGGAATTGGTTCTTTTGCTTTCCACCATTTTCCCAGGACATGCTTGGAAGGTATGTGTTGTAAGACCAGCATTTTGATATAGTTCTTCAGTAGCATTACTGATATCCTGATATGCTCATTAATTGTCATTCTAGATAGGTTGTCTAATATTCTGATATTAGCATTAGTTGTCACAGTTCCCCATTCAAAATAGCTGTAAAGTCTATAGATGTACCTATAATCATATGTAAGCTTTAATTGTATGTATGCTTTAATGCATGAATTTTTCTTTCTTCCCTGTCCCCACTTTGTTTTTTGCAGATAATGGATGGGTTCTCCAAATTTGGATTCCAGCAGGTGGTGGGTTAGTGGATGGGTGCTAATGCCAGATTGTTTCACCGGTAAGACAAGGGGGAGAATTCATCAACAGGAAGCACATGTACTGTATCCTGCTACAGGGGACTTCTGACCACACTGGGCACTTTGTGGATGTGGAGAACAGATGGAGTGGCCAGAACCACGATTCACACGTGATCAGAAACTCACAATGTATGAGACAGTGGAGATGGAGGGGGAAGTGCCAGGAAATCCAACCATTATTGTGGGGGGATAGCAGGTCCGGTCACTGCTACTCTCAGACAGTGCGTACCCCATTAGAAACTGGTTAATGAAGCCAAACCAGGGTATCCTTACTGAAAAACAGACACTCTTTGACAGATGCCTAAATTGCACTAGGAATGTGGTGAAAAAGACATTTGGCCAGTTGAAATGATCCTGCAGATGCTTGACTACATTGTTGGAGAAGACAGAAGGGATTGACCTCCTCAATCATTGCCACATGCATGATCTTACCTAACATATGTGGGGCGAGGGAAAAGTTGCTTGACAGCAATCTTCATCATGTGTGCAAGCATGTGCTGGACACTTTGAGGGTACAGCTCGTTAGTGATGAGGAACAGAAAAAAAGAAGGGGAAGTTGTGTGGGATGCATTGGCAGACTACTACTGGATGGACATTATGTAATTAGTGCATTTCCTTATTTTTGGCTGTTGCTGCTTTGGGTGTTTCAGAGATGGCTATGGGCTGTTTGTATGTTGTTTGGTGTATGCACTGTTGGTTTTCATATTCATTAATAAAGATGTTAAGTTTGTTGTGAAACCTGTTCAGAAATGTTGCGTTCTCACTGTTGTCTGTTGAGTAGTCTGTGCGGCTGTTTAAAGGGGAATATTTCCAACAATACTGCTATAATTTAACCTTTGTCACACTTAGAAAAGCCTTTGTCACACTTAGAAAAGAAAACCACTTCTAGACAATGCTAACAGCTTACCTGGATGGAAGGTATAAAGGGATCCCTCATACACAGCATCTCTGCATCTGTGGCTCGGGGAGGTGGAAAATCTAGTCCATTATCTTTTATATTGTCCTTTATACAAGGATCCTAGGGGACATTTCCTGCATGAGATTTTGTAAGCAAGACCAGGTTGGTCACAGCGTGACATCATTTGTGATCTGCTGGCAGACAGTTCCAAATTCATCACCCTTAAGGTTGCTGCTTGTGCTGTAGCTGCCCAAAAGATTTGCTGTAATTTTATAAAAATAACAACAGTGAATAGTAAAGGGGATGAGATGTTGTAGGTGGAATGTTATGATAGTCTGTTTTGTTGTTGAACTTCTGTTGCTTGTTCTACTAAGGTTTCCCCTATCCCTTTTTATATTTTGATAAGCTCTTTCTGTGAATCAACTGTAGATGCTGTCCAATGAAATGTATGGTTGTTCTTTGTAACATTTTGTAATGGTCGTTGTGCCTTATACATATAAACTGTTGTTGTTGTTGTTGTTGTTGTTGTTGTTATGCTGCATGTAGGTACTGCAAACATCACAACAAAGCTTTATAAAAGTTTTCTCCTGAAGTTAAGTTTCACTGGCATTAGGGAGTATGCAGCCAGTTTATATGGTGGTGCACTTTTTAATCCAAAAGTTATGTTTAAGTATATTACTGGCTGCAAGCCATTACCAGCTTTTCCTGACCTCCTTGGCAGCCAATAGATGTCAAAGGTCAAATTCACTTGGGGTTTTGATTGGGACCCCCTTTTTTAAAAAAAAAACTTCCCACCATCACTGGATTGGTGGATGGTTATCCCCCTTTGTATAGTAACACAAATACGAATAATCAGATATTCATTTCTGTGTTGGGAGTTACAGTGGCAGGACAGCAGCACCCAGGCAAGCCTGGCGCATCACCTACTGGCAAACTGATGAGACAAACCTCCTCCTCAATAGCCTGCTGCAAGTGGGTGCTGCTCAGTGAATTATGAGCAGCACCAACCAGCAGAACCAGTAGTATTTTTCACTGGCGTTGGTGCCTTTGGCCAACAGGGCTTCAATACATCTGTGGCATAATGCCACACAAAATTCAAGTTCCTGAAGGGCCAGTTTTTTTGCAGCCCATGAGGCCTTCAACGGGGACCCTCCCAACCATTGTCCCCCCTTCCAGACCAGGATGCATGCCTTGTGCCAGACCAGCCAAGCTGGTTCAATCATCGACCACCAGGTCAGTGACAATTACCTACAAAATGTATAGGACAAACTATACACAGTACAAGACTTAGGACTTTATCAGTGTCAAGGCTATTCTGGAGTTCTCTGCCTGGAACCCCCAGAGTTAGCTTTCCTGTAGAGGTAACCCTGAGCGCCCTTCCTCAAGGATGCCCCCTACAGGCCAAAATGCTGACACCACCCACTGAAGTATTTATGACCAGCCCAGTGGGAGACTGGATAATCCAATGGGACTACCCACCACTGTGAACCAACCAACTCCTCCCTCCTATCCCCAAAGAGCGAGAGAAATGTAGCAATGACCAAGAGATACAGGCGTGTGCAGCATCAGCGTACAGGAAGATTAGAAAAGCTTATTTTATTCAAACAAGTTCAAGTCATGCAAATCTCTCACGAGGGCTTCCATGCTTCCAGGTACACTTTAGAGTTACAGAAACAGCAAAAGTATGGAATTACATTAATCTACATTCAGCTATGTTCAGCTACATTCACCCAAAGTTTAAGAAATCAAATTAGAAATGCCCTAACACAGCATCTAAACGGTTCCTAAAGATTCTACTCATGATCTGCAGTCTTCTGTTGAATTCAGTTCATATCCATCTGGAATCAGAGAAGCTGTGAGTTAGGCCAGCCAGCCCTACTCTAACAGTGATCCACAGCCTCTCTTTGCTTTAAAACATGGTGTTCATTTCAGGGCCTTCTTTTGTCTGACTCAAACCTCATAGTCTGACACAAGCCATGTGCTCACACAAAGCAGTTATACCTTATTTGGAATTCCTGGTTTCAGCGTTGTGATTGGCCAGTTCTGGTCTGGTGATGTGAAATCATTGATGATGCTATCTCAGGAGATTCTGTGGAGATAGTGTTTTAGACCCTCCCCTCCAGTTAACCCTTTCCTTACTTGATGCTATGCTGACAAGACTGTACTGTTTGCAAATAATGGGAAATGTAGTCTTTGCAGAATGATGGGAGTGCATAAACCTGCAGGTAGGATGATGGGAACTCCATCATGACAATCAGATGCACAAATACAGCATCATAATGACACCTAATTAACATGACTGGGCACACATATCAAATCACATCATCCTTTTGTAATCTTGTATTGTTAAAAAGCCAGATCTCCCCTGGTGCTTTTTTTGCCAGTATTGCCAGCATTTGAAATCTTGCACCATTTTTCTCTCATGAATACAGCATCAATGACAGAACACTTCCAGGTGAGATCATGACAGCCAGGTAGGGGACACACTTTTTATAAATCTCCCTGGTTTACATGGGACTTTGTCAGTGTGTTTCTGTGCTTGTGTGTAATTTTTGTGTTTTTTAAATGTATTTTTTAATTCACCCATGCTCACGTCTTCTTATGAGAATCTGCAAAATCTGGAATCAGGAAGTCAATGGAGCTCCGTTCCTGCTCTGTTAGTGCTTTCATGCTGCTCAAGGTAAGAGGCCTGGTAGAGGGCAGTCTTTTGCTGGCAGAAAAACACCACAAAATATACCAGCAAAAGAACATTCATGGAGGGTGGTCTGATAAAGTCCTTACTCTATGCAAAACAACAACATTACAATATAATACAAAATCATACGTGTGTGCGTGTGTGCAAGTTTCCTACACAGAAAACAAAATATTCTGTACAGAAAATGCTGTTGTCTGTACACGAAACTCTTTTTTTCTACACAAAAAAGCATACGTATATTTTATGCACCACATACATCTGAAACTTGAAGATTCTCACCTATCTGGAATTCTACTTGTCAAGGCTTCCCAACACTGGAGAAAGATGATTTTTGACCATTTTTCAAATATTTTTGTATATATTATTATTTCCATCCCTACTGAACTCCTACTGCCTCTTTCAGAGGGGGAGAGAGCCATTCAGTTATGCCTTTTATCAATAAGCCTCCCTTCAAACTACCAACTAAATCACTGGTGGGATTTTGACCTCTTCCTTCCCTTTGGAAAGACCCAAACTCCCAGGATACCAAATAAAGGGCTGCCTGCAGATTTGTTTTTTCTCTATGCTGTCTGGTGCTGTTTGAGTGACAGCAATTCAATAACAGGGTAGTCCTTGTCTTGACTAGGCCAGAACTGTCCCACAATCTGGTTATTTTGACCTGGAGATTAGATACTGAAAGGATCTTAGCTTCATTTCTAAATTGTCCCTTGGTTGTTTGTATCAAAATATCTCGACCTTTTAGTTTCCCATGAGCCTAGAGTCATTTACTTAAAGGAGATTGACAGATTTTCTCTACTTATGATTGGGTAAGGAGGCCCAAGAGGCACTGAATAGTTGTTTTAAAGAGGAGATTTTCACCTAGTTTGCAACAGCTTTGGTAAGTTGAAGCCATTCTGATGATGAGTTTACATTTCTTGGCACAACACTCATCCTTACTGTTCCTACCACACACAAAGCCTGTTCTTTCTTTGATGTGGCCACTCCTTTTTTTAAAGTTTACAATAGCATAATCATTTTCAAAGAAAGAAAGACATGCTTCAGGCGTCTAGATTAGAGTAGACCAAAACATTTTCTACATACTCATGAGCACAATCCCTACAGAATATACTGTACTGCTGAGCAAACAAGGACATAGCACAGCTGACAAAAAAAGTTTATGTGATAAATGCATCAACGGATAAGAAAAGGCAGCCACGCATCATGAAAGGGTAGGCAACAAGAAAACAGGTTTTGTTTTGTTTACCTGTTGATTATCTATAGCTTATCTGTCAGTTACATGTTGAGCAATTCCATCCCAAGAGACTACAGATATACAGTATATATGCTAACATGATTCCTCCCCACCCTATTGCTGCTTCCCTTCATAAAATCTGATAATTTATATATAAATAACAATGTATTTAGGAGATCATTCATTTCACATGCAAACAAATCACATCAAATAAGAAGATTGAGCTGTAGACCCCACTTGATAGGCCAAAGAGATGTGGCATGATGAGATGGTTGTGCCTGTCTATGTTGGAAATGGATACTGATAAATAGAGATTATCTGAAGAGATTATCACATGAAGCAAAAAAAAAGTGGAATAAAAGCAGGATAGTAGCTCTATGGCCAAACCTTATTAGATATGTTGTTGCTGTCCTGTTTCTGGTGTGTAATCATCCCATTAGTGTGGCGTTCCTTTTCATTGAAGGGAAAACCCGTCAGTAAACTCCCAATAGTTGTTTAGTGTGATAAGTCTCTTCATTTCAATGCCAGTGTTAGAATAGTCATGGGGCTAATTTTCCTCCCTCCCCCCCCGCTTGCAGTTCCAGAGCAGGCTAACTCCGTGTTTGCATAATTACAGCGAAATGATAAAATAAAAATCATTTAAAATATTTTTTTGCTGTAATTATGCAAACACAGCAAAGATTTTAAAAAATGACAAGCATAGAATTAGCCTGCTTTGGAACTGCAAGGGGGAGGGAAAGGGAGGAGAATAAGGCCCCATCCTGCCATGTGGCTACTGTAATGCTGGCACTGAAGAAAGAAACTTATCGCACTAGGAGAGTTTTCAAAGCAGATCAGTTCTGAGAAAGAAGACAGGTGCAATGCTCAACATTTTCAAAGTGGTATGTTATTTGTTTCCTTTTGTAATGCTATTGCCATGGCAAAACAACCTTGTGTGATAATGTCCTTGTATACTGAAAATGTGATTACAGAGGAATAATCACATATATATTAAGCTTTCCAGCCTTAAATGAGGGTTACCTCTAAACCCTACTTCTCTATCCCAGAAAAGAATCAAGATAGCTATGACCAAGCAAGGCGCATGTACATAGGCTTTAGTAGGAAAAAGAGAAAAAGCTTTATTTTTTAAGTTCAAGCAGGCAAACCCATTCAGAGGTAGTCATATCATAGAGAAAAAGGCATTTTCTCTCCAGGCCAACTTAGAGTTACAAGATATAGCATTCAGAGTTTAGGGACATTTTCAGATGCCCCTTACTGCGCTAGCAGCCTCCGGAGCAGTAACAAGGCTGCTGCGTGGCAGGGAGTTGATTTCGGATGCCACCGTCCCTCTCTCGGCATCATCTGTGACTGTTATGGCTAGCATTGAAGGTGGCCATGCTATTTTTTACTCATGGACAACTTCTGTGAGTGAAAAAGAGTGCGGCTGCCTTCAGTGCTAACCGGAACAGTCACGGACAACGCCGAGAGAGGGACAGCGTTATCCGAAATCGACCCCCTGCCGCGCAGCAGCCTCGTTACTGCTCCGGAGGCTGCTTGCACAGTAAGGGGTGTCTGAAAATGTCCAAGGATACATTCAGTCAGAGGATTAAAATAAATTTTAATCTAACGCAATTCTATTTAAACACATTTTCGTAACTAAGAAAAGTTTCACTCACATTTAGAAGATTCATCAACATCAGTCTGTGTCCCAATTGGGATGGGCTACGCCTCATGCTGATCAGAAGCTGGCCCAGCTTAGTCTCTGATGATGGAATTCAGAGCAAGTTGTGAGGTCCGCTCCATCTCAGACCCAAGTACCATGTGGCCTCAAACAAAGGACTGCACTCTTCAAAACTCCATTAGCCAAATCTGTTTGGCTCTGCATTGCCCAATCTGATTGGCTCTCCAGTTAGGTGATGTGATGTCATGCTTAGCAAATGAAGGTCCAACCCCCCACTCCTCAGAACTTTGTGTTACCTTTGTCTGATAACCAGGGAATGGAAATTTACAGATGATGGGAAATGTAGTTCTGGCAGATGTGTTCTGGCTCCACAATGGTAGTTGCAGTCACTCCATCCTGATACTCCTAAATTTGCTTAATGATAAGAAATAGAGGAAAAGTTAAAGCATCTCTAGGATGGCCAGCACAAGTTGCTCTCTCTCTCTCTGGTTTTTCTTCGTAAACGAAGATTCAGAAAGGACTCATCCTGCGCTTCCTGCAAGCACGCTGATGACTGAAAAGGCCAATCTGAGATAAACAAGTCCGGTTGCAGAAAGCATAGCAGAAAGTTTCCTTGGGTGATGTTTCTGGGTCGTGGTTCTTTCTTCGTTGTTATTTCTCTTCAAGATTTGTTCGGCGTGAGTTCTCAAATAAGGCTGCAGCATTGTGGATAGTGTGCCTCCATGCCTCCCGATGTGAGGCCAGGGCAGACCAGCACAAGTTATTTTGCTGTCTAAAGTAGAATGGCAAATTTTGTCTGTGGAGGTTCCAGGGTGCCTATTGAAGATGCTCAGTAACCCAGGATGACCTTGGTGGACCTTTCCCTGTTATGTGCACATTCCCTGTGATGTCACAGAGGTGGAATAGACAATTGTAACAATAGTAACAAAATTCCTATTTTCAGCACTCAAATCTTAGAATTTATATACCAAGTTTCTGAAGGACAAAAGTCTGCACTCTCTTCTCCCCCTCCTGCTGAGTTAATTGAGTACAAACTATGTTTGTACTTTGAACTCAGTTTGTACAAGTTGAAGAAAACCAAGGATATAGGGGGCAAGTGGCAAGGATGGGGAACTGAGTCATTTTAGAGGCAGCTGAGAAAGTGGCACAGGAGATTAACGAAGGTTGTCTCTGCCAAATCAGGGCAGTTGGAGGTTACAGAACTGGTCCCACCAATCATGGAAATGGGCACAAGAGGCATCTGCATAAAACTTGGCTAATCAGGTAAAATGATAATCCAGAGCTGATGGGTAACGCTGTTGGCAACATTCATCCAGGAGCTACAGAGGTTATCGTCACCCTCACTCGTTGCATCCTGTGTAGCCTTTCCTACACTACAAATGTCACAAGGAAGTTTTTCCAAGCCCTAGGCTGCTGACAGATGATGTGGAAGGCTGCCAGCCTGTAGAGAATTTTGTTCCAAGGTCCTGTGCTAATGCTGTTGGCATGGCTTGTGCAACAAGGCAGACATAGGGCCTCCACTCCTTGCCTTGCTCCAAGTGGCATGTTGGGCCCAAGCTCACATGCACTCCTCATTCTCCTCCTCTCATTCTGCATTTTTGATGCACCAGTGTTGTGCAAGCCTAACACATATACAAACACCTTTGCAGTAAGCCAGATAGCATTGGTGTTAGCCTGGAGTGGGTGCAGATGGATGCCCAGGCTTTAAAGCCACCTCACCTCCTGCCTCCCAATAGGTGCAGAGAAATATCCTGTGACTGTCCTGAGATTTGCTTCCCTGTGTAGATACCTGGGGGAACACAGCAGTTTTCTGAGACATCAGTTAGTGCCCTGAGAACTGGCAACCCTTGCTGTATGGAGTCTCTCCCACACTCTGCCTTATGGTACACAGCCTATGCATTTGCAGTGAGCACAGAGCGTTAAGGAGACCAGAAATATTTCCCAGTAGCTTCATTCCCCCCCCCACACCCTTGTTTTCACAGCACTGATCTGCTGCTTTGGTAGCACTAAGGTTTTTGTTTGGTTTTAAATGAGTTCTCTGCATCTGTTCATAATATCATATGGCAGATCACCTCACAGAAGTGGAGCAGAACACTTGTATGTTAAAATCTCAAATTAGTTAAAGCATGGAAGGGGGAAGATTCGCACATCCCTACATAGCCAAAATTGATTGACAAAGATGACCTAATGATGTTGTTAGAGAGGGGTCAAATGAAGGGCAAAGAGCAGCAATGTTGAAGATGACTGGAGCTGCAAAGAGGCTCACAATGAGATAGAGGGCTTGTCTAGTTGAGAGGATATAATGCTGATTCCTGTACATTAATGCAAATTCACAGCAGCATTCATTTGTCTCCACTGTCTTTTGGCAAAATTGATTGTATGCGCTATTCATGTTTGAAGTGCACATAGAATTGTGCCTGCGAATCAAGGTGGTAGCCAAGTAAATTAGCGTGTTATTATTCACCACACGTTGTCGCTACTGCACATGGTTTTTTAACTGTAAAGCAAAGGTACACAAGTGTGACCAAGAAGCACACAATCAATAACACGAAAATCCAAAATGGCGCTTCTGGATGCTTCTTTGCCAGGAAGCCCACCCCCCATGTGCATCTGACCAATCTGCTGTCCACTTGCACTCCTCTCCAAGAATGTGCAGCATCCAGAACTGATTGTCCAAACAAGCAGTAATACACATTCCCATGCATTATTTTAAAAACTTTGGGAAAATCCGTGAAGGAATTTTTGGCCCCCCTCCTTCCAAATCCTGCAAATCTCATATGGAACTTGTTGGTATTTTCCTCCATTTCTATGAGGAGTTTTTTTACCATCTAGACAACCCCACCTACAACAGCAGAATATCAGGAATGTTGGTGCCTCACAATGTAGCAGAGGGACCAAGCCACTTTCTCTCTGACACCCCCCCCCAGTGAGGAAAGGATTTTAAAAAAACCCTCAAATAATTGTGAAAGGAGGGGATTTTTTTTTCCAGAACAGAAAGTATTAGTGCGGGGTGTGTAGAAAAAGAATTAATAATTGTGATTTTGTTTTTGTGTAGAAATAAACAATAATGACAGATTTCTTTTTAATACATTCAAGTGTTTCATTCCTGATTTTCATATGTTTGTTCATATTTTATTGTTTCTGTTTGAAGATAGCCCCATATGGTTTAAATAACAAATGAATAACAAATCAACAAATCATCGTCCTTAGATGTATGGAAACCCCTAATTCTTTAGGGCAAGACACAAGTTGAGGCAAATAATGAAACCTCTTTCTAACTTCTTTTGTTTAGAAAAATAAATGTACTCAAGTTTGAAAGACAGATAAAGAGTTCTTGTTTTCTCTCATGTACAACAGAGGAGGCACAGTTGCAACTACATTTTGTTTCTCTTTCATTTTTATTAAAATACGGCTGCTATAAATCCTCCTTGTATTATGCCTGAGCAGTTTGCTCTCCTCGTTAAAATCAGTGTCTAAATGCTGCTTGCAATTTATTTGTAAAAGCGCTAATTGCCTCAGGTATAAATGCCCAATTTACAGTAGCTGACCTCAGAAAAATAACTACAGCTCCACAGAGACCACCTACTGGCTGATCAAGCCGGCTTTGAAGTCATCTGCAAAGCATCCAATAACCCCCCCCCCGTGTCTGGCCAGAAAGAGGAGCAATGGCATTAAGCCATTGTGTCCTGCAAACAACTCCCCAAATTGTTAGAGCAACCAACTGGGAATGTGGAAGCCTTTCCGCAGTCAGTTCACCTACATTTTTTGGCAATAGAGATGGAGGGGCCATGTGTCCTACTTTATGGAGAACAGTTTTCTTTTTCAGGGCTGTCAGAGTACAGTCCTCTATTTGGAGGGTAGTCTGGTTCAACCTTATTTTTAAGATGAAGGACCATCAAAAGGGAGCTTATGGGCCTTGACATTGCTTTTCAACATTTACCATGTGGGTGGCAGACTGAGCAAGCACGTACCCACTTACAATCTTCTTGGTATTCCTATTGCTCATCCAAGATGGCCATGGAAGCTCCATCTTATCCTTTCATCTCCAGCAGTACAAAGTGCTGGCTGGCCCTTTGTAAGAGGGATTGTAGCTATCCTAGAACTTACTAGTATTGGACAAATGACAGCCAATGTTCTTCTCATTGTCCGGTAAACCCTTATGCTTCCTTCTGTATTTCAATTTCAGCAGAAGAGCAGGGCCTGTCTACACTGCAAAAATACAGCAGTTTGACACCACTTTATCCACCACAGTTCAGTCCTATGGAATCCTGGTATTTTTTTGCGAGGTATTTAGCCTTTTCTCTCAGAGAATTCTGGTGCCTCACCAAACTACAAATACCAGAATTCCATAAGATAAAACTAAGGTGGATAAAGTGGTGTCAAACTGCTGTATTTCTGCAGTATAGACAGGCCCCAGGTGCTTTCAAAAGGAAGTGTCTTGATGTCTATGATACCAGTTTATAAATGAATACAGTGGACTCCTGTATCCACTGAATCAATATCCATGGTTTCAGTTATCCATGGGATACAAAACAGGGATGAATGTCATAGCGTCATCCTAGAAATTGCCTAGAGAGGCATCCTCTCTAGACATCTTCTAGGTCCTCCAATGGAACTCTGTGGTACGTTTTTACCCATAGTCCATTATTTTAATAGGGTTCACTGTTATCCATGGTTTCCGGTATCTGCGGTAAGTCTGGGAACCGAACCCCCACAGATACAGGAAACCGACTGTACTGAAAACACAATTACAATGGTTTAAACTGTTTGATAATCTAAATCAGATTTTTCAAAACAACAACAATATAAAATATTCCATACTAAATCCAGCACATATCCAATCTCCAAATTTTCCATGCACTCCATGAGTCCATGAGGCATGAATGCAGGACTTTCTTGTAAAAATCTTCCAGGTATGCTGCATAACAGGTATTGGATATACCCTTAAAACCCTTTAAAAAAATTAAAGATACAAATGCAGAATACAAATACCACTATAAGGAATTTGTCCTGCAATCCCCTGCCCAATCCATTCTTTAAAATTTTACTAATTCATAGTGATGATGGCCTGATTCTTATCTGTCAGTCTCAGTTTTTCTATCTTCTCTCCCCCCCCCCGCCATTCTGAAATGAACTGATAAGTACAGCCTCCCTTCAGTCCCAAAACTGCCTTGAATCCTAATTTTGGAAGTATAATTTTTTTTGGTGGTGGTGGTGGTGGTGGTTAGTTGGTTATGCCAACCACCATGCCATACCAATAACTCATACCCATAACAGTAGGCTTTACACCTACTGTAAGCCACCCACCTCTGTGTCCTCTACATTTGGCCAAAGTTCCAGCACTTCCATTCTCTTGCAGTAGCCATTTTGATGAGAGAGCCCCAGCAGGATTTCTTCAGTAACAGTTCATTAGGCCCACAGGGTTGTTTTAAGTAGGCTCGGTTAAACGCTTGTGCCTAGAGTTCACCAATCTGCACTCCTCCTCCTTTCCCCCCCCCTTTCTTTTTCTTTTTCCTTTTGTGTCTGGCTATGCTTTGATATAAGCTTTGTGAGAGAAGACTATTTTTCTCATAAACTTTGCATTTTGTTCTAATAATTGCTGTTTTGAAGTATTACTTCTTATCCCATTGTTGATACGTATGCATTATGGATGGGGCTGTTGTCAAACATTCAAAATGACAATAAAAAATGCAAAGGGAAAAGGGGGGAAGTTGCAGTTTTCTTTCTTTTTTTCTCCCCAATGCTGTCTTGAGCTGCCTAATTAATGAAGGAACAAAAACAGTTAAAATATCTCTACTTAAAGAATTACAGAGATTGCTTTTCAATAAGGAAACATTTTTGCCCATACATCTTCAGAGTGGGGAGGAAAAAGTGAAGAGGCAAAATAAAGAATAAACTCATTATTATTATTATTATTATTATTATTATTATTTCTTATCCACCTTTCCCTATGGATCAAAGTGGAAAACCTCAGCAAAAAACACAACACATCACATACCATCAGTTAAAAGAGCATATAAAATAAATATACATAAAAATCCATCAATAAATACTTTAAAAACCATAATTTAAAAATAATCTTTATAGGCCTGCCAGAAGAATCGTTTTCAATGCCTTGTATGGGAACAGTGTGGCCCTCCAGACGATACTGAACTGCAACTCCCATGAGATTTGGCCACCATAAACCAACAATCAGGAATGCTGTAAGCTGGCATTCATCTGGAAGGACACAAAATACCCATCCCTGTTCTATACAATGATGTAAATAATATTTAAAAATACAAGGAAAATACAAAAATATGACAATCCTAGACTACTTAGAATCTTCATCACTTGAGACTTAATTGTACACAAAATTCACACACAGATTTTCGCACAGAAAACAGCATTTTCTGTACAACCCCCCCCCCAGGTGTGTATTTTGTGCAGAATAAGTCCCAAACTATAACATTTTCTGTGGAGGAAACAGCATTTTCTGAACAGAAAATAATATTAAAATAAATAATAAAATGCTCTGCAGGGGGGTGGGGGTTGCACAAAAACCCTACAGGAGAATTTTGCACAGAATAAATCCCAAACTGAAGAATTTCTCGCAGCTGGATTTATTTATTTATTTATTTATTTGCTAAAGTTAGTCACTGTTTTCTTCGATAACAAAATGTGCAAAGATTCACATCCCTAGCTCTAAACTAATAAATGGACATAACCTTGGTTCCCAAAACTAACTCCTGGAAGTGTAAAAATTCTGGATATTTTGAAGTCATGGTGAAAACCTGAGCATATTTCTGGTTTGGTTTTGTTTTTGGGGAAAAAATGGAATTCTTCAGAAAGGTTGAAAAAAAACATAATATTAACGTGCTTTACGGATTGACAGTCACTTTGTTACTTTAGGAACCTAAAATTCATATAAATTGGTTTAGCATATAATTACCAGGTTTGGTATATTAGAAGTACAGTTTATTCAGAAAATGATTAGAAATCAAATTTATGTATTTATTTTTTTCCGACAGTGCAGCTTTAATGTCCTGAACTGATAGAATCATAGAGTCAGAGGGGGCCTCATGGGTCATTGAGTCCAACCCCATAGTCAGTGCTGGATCTCCAGCTAAAGTATCCCCAGCGAGTACAGCCTCTTTTTGAAGATGTCCAAAGAGGGAGACCCCACTACCATTCTAGGCAATTGGTTCCAAACTGTAAGGCACACCTGAACTATAAGAAACCTCTTTGGGTTTTTTTAGTTTATGAGAATCAGGCAAACCACAACAACAACCCAGTAAGAACAGAAGAAACCATCAACATTAGTAAAACAAAGAAAATGACTTTGTCCATTCTAGTTCTCCGTAGTGTCAGGCACACATAAAGCACACCTTCTCATAAAAAGAAGACAGAGAAAAGGAAACCAGGACCAGGAATTAACAATGATTTGATACTATACAGCAGTGCTTCTCAGGCCATTTGATGTGGGGGAACTAGCATTTCTTCTTCCATACCACAGTTTTCTAATAGGAGCTGTGCCATAGTTGTAGCCCATTGGTTGCAACTGCACTGGCACTGGTATAGGGACCCCCACTTTCAGTAGTGTCATGTAAAAGTTTATCTACTGTATTGTTTTTAGAAATTATGTGGGTGGAATAAACATATGAAATCCTTCTCTTAATCATTTTATTCATAATTCTAAAATAAAATATTCTATCATCCATCCCCCTCCCATTTTTCTGTAAAAATAAGACTTCAGAGGGGAGATGGGAAAAAGCCATTTTTCTGAATTTCCCCCTGCCCGTGCATTCACATATCTACAAGTTCCCCAAATCTCACGAAATAACTGCCCTGAGACAGCTGTTCATTGCCCTTGAATTTAGGAATAGCAGTCCAATTTTGTAGTCTTAATGCATTTTTCAAGACAACAAAACCAGAAGTGAGTATTTTCACTCATTTATCACTTAAGATGGTGATTGGAAATGGTCAATATGCATTTCTATCTCTCCAAAAGGAGACACAACAGATTGCAGTAACTATATAACCATTGCATTACTTTCCCATGCAAGCAAAGTCATGTTAAAATTTTTACAGCAAAGACTCCTACCATATATGGTGCAAAAAATTCTAGAAGTGCAAGCTGGTTTCAGGAAAGGAAGAGGCACTAGGGATCACATAGCAAACATACATTGGATAATGGAGCGCACTAAAGAATTCCAGAAGAAAATCAGCATGTGGTTTATATACTATAGCAAAGCCTTTGACTACATCACTCATGAAAAGCTATGGATTGCTCTTTTAAAAAATGGGTGTGCCACTACATTTGATTGTCCTGACATGTAACCTGTATTAAGGACAAGAGGCCGTTGTTAAAACTGAATACAGAGAAACAGAAAGGTTCCCAATTGGAAAGGGGGGCATGCAAGGTTGCATTCTATCACCCCATTTGTTCAACTTGTATGCAGCAAATATCATACACAGAGCAGGTTTAGACTTGGAGGAAGGAGGAGTGAAGATAAGAAGAAGGAATATCAACAATCTACAGGCCTTATCACTCTACAGTGTTAGAGCACTATTATTCCACTTTAACTGCTATGGCTGCCTCCTGTGGAATCCTGGGATTTGCCATTTAGGGAGGGGCATTTAGAACTCTCAGCCAGAAACTACAAACCCCAGAATTCCATGGGTGGTAGCCATAACAGTTAAAGTGGAATAATAGTGCTATAACAATGGAGAGTGATAAGGCTCTATACAGATGATACCATACTACTAGCAGAAAACAACAAAGACTTGGAAGTCGAAGAAGAAAGTGCTAAGACAGGCTTACTGTTGAACATTAAGAAAAAAATAATGACCACAGAGGATTTACATAAATTCATTGTAGATGAGGAGGAAATTGAAATAGATAACAATTCCCTATACCTTGGATCAATCAGTCATGAAATCAGAAGAAGATTACAACTGGAAAGGGCAGCTATGAAAGAACTAGGCAAGATTCTAAAGTACAAAGATATACAACTCAACACTAAAGTTAGAATTGTCCATGCTATTGTATTTCCCATCACTGTGTATGGGTGTGAGAGTTGTATGGTAAAGAAAATGGATAGAAAATCAGCTCCTTTGAGATGTGGTGCTGGAGAAGAGTTCTGCGGATACTGTGGATGGCTAAAAAGACAAACAAATGGATCCTAGAACAAATCAAGCCTGAACTCTCCTTAGAAGCCAAGATAACTAAATTGAGACCATCATACTTTGGCCTCAGGAGAAGGCATGGCTCAGTAGAAAAGACAATCATGCTTGGAAAGGTAGAAGGCAATGGGAAGAAAAGAAGACCACATACCAGACAGACTCAGTCAAGGAGGCCATGGCCCTGAGTCTGTAGGACCTGAGCAGAACTGTTGGGGATAGGGTGTTTTGGGGGTGTCTCATTCACTGGAACGGCATGAGTCGGGGTCGACTTGGAGCCAGTTAACAACAACAACAACAACAACAACAACAACAACAGGGTAAAGTTACTCTACAGGAATAGCCCAAAACTGTTTGGTGCTTTTAATGAAAAACAAGAACACACACATTCCAAGTACAAAAGATGACAAGACTGGCAGTTGAATCAGCACTGGTAATAGGAGAATATCTTCTGCCATATGCAAAGGTAGCAGGCTGTCTTAGGGGGTACAGAGCAAACTGCATTCCGCATAGCTCTCCCCAAAACCTTATTGTGTCCTCCTAGCATCTGTTGACTGAGGTGAGATCAACATTCAGTCCTGTTCTTTCTGTGGGGTAGCAACTGTAGCCAGTTTTACAGAATCCAGCTGAAAGAGGTATGCTGGCTCATGGACTCCAACTCACTTCACCTTTACATATGACTTTTGAAGTGGCACTTAATTTCTCACACGTTTTGATGACGGCTACAGAACATGCTGTTCCACAGTCTACAGAAAATGCTGTCAGGCATCTTTGCTACTGTGAGTAAAGGAGACAGATCAACTGTTACCAGATGACAGCCCTGATCAAAGACTGATAACAGTGCTTATTTATTAATTAAGTTCATAATAAAAAAAATCCTATAGGAACTTGCCTGGTGGCGCAGTGGTTAAATGCCAGTACTGCAAGTCACCACCTTGCAAGTTGCAAGTTCGATTCCAGCGGGCTCCAAGGTTCACTCAGCCTTCCATCCTTTCGTAGGTTGGTAAACTGAGTACCCAGCTTGTGGGGGGCAATTAGCTAACACACATTGGAAGCTGTTTAATGCAGTTAGATGTGTAAATAGCTATTGCTTAAAACAATTTGTAAGCCGCTCTGATAGCCTTGTGGCTGAAGAGCGGGGTATAAATAACTAACTTAACTTATTATTATTATTGCCAAGGAGGTGTTTTCTAGGTCAAGTTATTACACCTGCCAGAAGCAATGTATAATTCTTATAATTTACAGTTAAAGAGCAGGACGATAAGCACTGCATTTGGAGCTATAGATTCAAATTGTGAGTTTCTCTCTAATTCTTAGCCTGGGAGTAACCTTGGGATCAACTCATATACATAGAAGACATGTCCATGTTTCACTGTGTTATGGAATAAAGATTCTAAGCAACTGATGGAAGGGAAGATGGAGCAGTAATAAGCACCCCCCCTGCCCCGCTTCAGGCTGATAGATGTGCCATCAGCTCAAAATGCAGATTTTCTTGGTGACAGTTGCTATGTGAAATGTTATGAGATAGAAATTACTGTCATAATTAATAATAGGTAAAGGTTTTCCCTTTGATGTGCTAAATTCCATGTTGCCTGATTGAGACTTCATGGCTGTGTTTATTACTGTAACTTTCTGTTTTGTCTTATTGGTTCGATTGCTATCCAGATCTAAACTCCCACAGGATTTAGACAAAACTATTAATACTTAAGCTGTTCATCTGTGCCTTTTCTTGTGAGACAAAGAACCCTTCTTAATGAGATTATTAATACACCTTTAATTGCAAAACCTTTACACATGGAAACATAAAAATACAGACTTCTGCAAACTTTGTCTAAACACACAAATAGATAATAACAGTATTTGGAATTCCTAAGCAGGAATATGGAGATAATGTACAATAATAAGCCTTTATTTAAAAGGCTTATGATAAACAACCCTACACCCTTTGAAAAACAACAGTAAGAAACAGAGAGAAATATCACTTTAAAAGACTGGGGTATTTCATTTCTTGAAAATGAAGAACAATGAACAA
Source organism: Gambelia wislizenii (assembly GCA_030847615.1). Taxonomy (NCBI): domain Eukaryota; kingdom Metazoa; phylum Chordata; class Lepidosauria; order Squamata; family Crotaphytidae; genus Gambelia; species Gambelia wislizenii. The sequence goes on from JAUMIR010000006.1 coordinate 102,931,830, forward strand.
AGCTAGCATATGTGCAGGCACGCTCCACATGGGAGGGACAAAGGAATGCTTTTCAGATCCACGCCGTAGGTAGTTATATACAACTGGTCACCAATAATTAGTTCTCCCACCCCACCCCCAACAATGAAGGTATAAAACATTGCATTTTGATTGAGGTGCTCAAGTCTCAGGACTATGTCCTTCTTCCCTGGCCCATAAGGGAAGGGGAGGAATCTCGGGGGGAGAACACTGCCTTGAAAAGAAATATTTTTTAAAAATGTGTGTCCTGGTGCCCCTTGCTACTATAGGGTACTTTACAGAAACTGCTGTAGACCTTCCATGGGGGTCTCCCGGCCCCCTTTCAAATATTATCAAAACGTATCCAGTACTATTGCTCAATTAGAGGGAGCAATCAACACAAGGAAATACTGAGTTGCTTGAACATTATTTTTGTAATTATGTGGACATGACCTCACTAAATATTGGGAAAGGACTATCACAAGGTCCACTGTTGACTCATCTTCTATTATAAGTACTGAAGCAATGACCAAGTGGACAAAGAACTTTATCAGACTAGTGTCTAAAAATGCTGTAATTCCACGAATGAGGATAGCGGAAACATCATGGCATTATTATACTTACTATCACACATCACTGTAATCATGCAAAAGAATCACCATGAAATTATTGCACAACCACCATTAGCACTTCAAGAATAGGAGTTTACTTCCTGGATTTAGCATGGGTGAGATTTTGGAGGTTCTCGCAAGAAGACACGAGCACGTTTAACCCCCCCAAAACACCTTAACTAACAAAGTAAATGAACACACAAGCACTGAAACAAACCTAAAAATATTGAAACTAAATGGGACAGATCATACAAAGAGCATCCTGTGCTTTGTTTTTGCGTTCTTACCCAGAGGTTTTCTTGCTGAGGACCACCGATTCACACTGTAATTTCTCAATTACAACAGGACATGGTTTTGCATGCCTTAAATAATGCAAAAAAACCACTATTGACTATCTATTCCAGAGGGCTCCAAGGTTCACTCAGCCTTCCATCCTTTCGTAGGTAGGTAAAATGAGTACCCAGCTTGTGGGGGCAATTATCTAACACACATTGGAAACTGCTTAATGCAGAGTAGATGTGTAAATTGCTATTGCTTAAAACAATTTCTAAGCCGCTCTGATAGCCTTGTGGCTGAAGAGCGGGGTATAAATAAATAAATAAAATAATAATCCCATCAGTTAAAAGCCACAGGTTTTTCATGGCTGGAGCATGGAGTAACAATGTAAGGGTGATTACATCATGTGATAGCGGGGCCCATTTACGCTACCATGATGTCATAATCCCACAATTTTTGCCATGTCTGATAAAGTCCTAGGAAGAGAAGATTTTGTGCCATAGGCCATTCAGATACATTTTAAAGTACAAGTATACCTCAGTTAATGTTTCAACAAACATTTTATTCAAAATGAACAATACATACAAGTGAAATGGAACAACCAGGTCAAGTAAGTTTTCCATAAGTAAACAAAAATGTTTTGAACTTTCAGAATGATTTTTCTTTCTTTCACCATCCTCCACTTTTCTTATGAGTTTCATTTTGGGACCCAAACTTATACATTTATGCCTTTTTAACATGCTGGAGGCAGGTAGTGGAGCAGGCTAATCAGCTTTCCCCCTTTCTCTCTGTTTTGGTCATGTATGATCAGTGAGGGATTCTGGAGACAGCTGCTGTTTAGTTTGTCTGTTGTAGGCAGGGACACATAGCTATAGTAGGATTGGCTAGAATCTTGATCCTTTTCAGTTTATCATTTATTGTTCTATTTCAGATGCTTTGTTAACTGAGGTATGCTTGTAGTTAATTATAATGGCTGGCTGACTACTTAGGTGGGCAGTGCCATTGGAACTGTAACTCATTATTGTTAAGCAGTAACTTTCAAAATGTTGAGTATAAGCACTACAGATACTATAGATGTTAGAAGCATGCTAAATAATATTTTTTTAAAAGAAAGATATAAGCGGATGGAAAGACTTTTCCTCACTTGTGAGCTTGTTTTCCTAAGGATGGCTCTGACCCTGAGTGTAACTGTTGACTTATGGACTTTATCAGACACATCAAATATGGCATTATAACAATACCACGTGGCCATGAAAGGGTGCACATATCAGATGATGTCCCGTTTTGCGGCTATGTCCCCTTAAAACCCCGCATTTTTAATTAATGGCTTAAGCCGTCAATTGATCCCCCCTGCTGTTTTTTGCTGGCATAGCCAACATGTGAAACCTCATGTCTTTCTCCCCCTCATACTTACCATATCAGTAGCCAGTCCAGTATGAACGCTTCTGGGTGAGATCGTGACATCCAGGTAAGTGATGAATTTTTTATGACCATCCCCGGGGTTACTTGTAAGTTTTTAAGTGTGGTTTTTTTCTTTTAAAAACTTTTTTATTGTTATTTTTTGTTTTGTTTTTTGAATTTCCCATGCAATGAAGTCTCACAATATTTCGCAGGATTTCAAAGGAAGAAATGAATGGAGCTCCATTCACTTCCTTTTTCATTGCCAGAGCTGCCTTTGTCAAGATTAGAGATAAGTGTGGGAGGAAGCATTCTTCTGCAGGCATAAAAATGGAATTTTTTTAATTCCAGCAAAAGAATGCTTTAAAGGGAACGTCTGATAAAGTCCTATGTATAGTACAACTCCCATATCACTTACCCTTATCCATGTCTTCCACTTACCCAAATCTTAAAGAATATTTTCTCTCTAGGCATTTTCTAGGTCCTCCAGTGCAATACTATGGTCAGGTTCTGGCAGAAGTTGACTATAGAGTTGTGCTGGAGGACCTCCAAATGCCTAAAGAGAACACCTCTCTAGGTATTGGGAAGTCCTTCAGCATGATTCTGTAGTATGCTTCCACCAGAAAGATAGGGTTTACTACTATCTCTGATTTTTGCTATCCACGGTATGTCTGGAAAGTGTGGGGTTGTACTGTACATTTCTTCCATTCAGTTACTGACTGTGTACATTTCTACTATTTTGCAATTTTCTGTGCTCCCACCAACATGCACCAGGAACACAGAGAGAAAACATTCACTGTTATGTGCCATCAAGTCAGATTCAACTTATGATGAATCTTATGAAATATAGACATCTAAGACTCCCTGTTATTAACAGCCCTCCTCAGGTGTTTCAGACTCAGAGCCATGCCTTCCTTGACTGAGGAGTTATCTACACTATCCAGGATACACCAGCTCCCCTCCGGCATATCCCGGCTCTGGATCTGGTCTGCCCTGCCCCTCTTACCTGGAGAAAATGGGCCAGCATCCAAATAGAATACCAGCCCATTGATGCAGATGCTGCTGCCACCACCACCATTTCCCCTGCTGCTGCAGAAGCCAGGAGAGGGGCCTGCAGCATGTGACTGAAGGCCCCCTGCATGTGACCAGCCTTGTGAGATTATCAGATGTGGGGGAATGCACCAAAAATCACATTATCGCTTTTGCTGTTCTGGGGGGCGTAGTGCTGCTATGGATGAGGCTTCCCTTTTCTATTGACAGGGACAAGCTACCAATAAACAGGGATGCCTTACTCATGGCCGCACTATGCCCCCGGAATGCTGGAGGATGGCATCGTCTGATAATCTCGCCCCTTCCTGTTCTTGTAGCAATCTTTTGATGCGGTTTTTGCCACATCTGATAATTGGTCACATGCTGAGGGACTCCTGCCTGCCTTCCAGGACAGCCAGGGAGATGGCAGCAGCAGCGAGGGACAGAGTGCTGATTGGAAACTTGGGGCGGTACTGGATTAAGCTGAGTATTTTCTTATATCGCTGTAAAGGGCTTGCCCCCATTCCAGCCTGTATCCTGGCTTGCCCCCATTCCAGCTTCGTATCTGTCCTAAGGTCATAAAACACTGCCCGGGTACAGCTCAGGGTAAATGCCCTGCGTCATCTGGACTGCAGAGCTCTGGCATGTGGGCATGCCAGAGTATTTGGCCCATGTAGATAAGCCCTGAGTCAATCTGCCCATAATATAGTCTTTGTCTTTTGCTTCTGTCTTCAACTTTCTCTTTTATTCTCTTTTCCAGTGAGTCATGTCATCTCATAATACGTCTAAAGTATGATAGCCCTAGTATAAACATTCTGGCTTCTAGTGAGTGTTCAAGGTTAACTTGCTGTTAGGCCCATTTATCTATATTTTTGTGGTCTGTGATATTCATGGGACTATCCTCCAGGCCAGATTTCAAATGAGCTGATTTTCTTCTTGTTGGCTTTCTTCACTGTCCAGCTTTCATGGCCATACACAGAAATCAGAAATTCTATTTATTTATTTGTTTATTTATTGTATATCCTTCCTTACTCCCAAAACAGGATCCAAGTCAGCATACAACATTTTAAAAGCACAATAGCATTTTAAAACTCTTAATACAAAAGTTAAAACACAATTAAACTAAATTTCTATTTAAAAACACAAATTAAAACAAAATTAAAAACAATTTAAAATTTCATTAACAGATGCTTAAAACATAAAATAAAAACAAAATGAAAATATTACACACAGACACCTGTCATTAAAAGGTTTATCTGACACAACACACTAAAAACCAAGTTTCCTTAAATAAAAAGGTCTTTATCTGCTGGTGAAAGACAGCAGGGAAGGTGCCAGGTGGACCTTCCAGAAAAGGGAATTCTATAACTTGGGAGCAGCCACTGAGAAGGCTTTCTTTCATGTCCTTACCAGATGGCTTCCTCTGAGGTTGAGAGTGTGTGACTTGCCCAAGGACCTAATGGGTTTCCATAGCCTAATGTGGATTCAAATCATGGCATCGAGAGTCTTAGTACAACACACAAATCACTACACCACACTGGCTGTCATGAAGAATTGTAGTTAGTTTAAAGTGGAAGTTTTCCACATTGCAAAATGAAAAGAGAATGTGTCTTATGTATCCTTAAAGGTTTGGAATTTTGAAGTATTCTGTGTATGAAAGAGGAGAAAGAGGCCTGGGAGAAGAATGATAGAAAGACCAGATCTGTTTTCATAGGAGTCAAAACTCCCACATAAAGCATCTGTTGATTTTCATTGGTTTTTTCCCCAGGCTGCAAGGCCGTGTTCTGGAAGAGTTTACTTCTGACGTTTCACCTGCATCTGTGGCTAGCAGCTTCAGAAAATGGTTGGGTAGGAGTGTGCGTGGGGTTTATATACTGTGAACCCCTGTTGGAGAGGATATGTAAATTTGTGTATTTGAAAGGCTAGTTTCTGGGTGGAGATATGCCCTAATGTCCCATTAGCTGACCATTAGCCAAACAGACACTAATCCTCCCTGCATATCTCCATCCAGAAACTAGCCTTTCAAATACACAAATTTACATATCCTCCCCAACAGGGGTTCACAGTATAAACTCCACACACACTCCTACCCAACCATTCTCTGAAGATGCCAGCCACAGATGCAGGCGAAACATCAGAAGTAAACTCTTCCAGAACACGGCCTCACAGCCCGGAAAAAAGCCAAGGAAAATCTATGGATGCCAGCTGTGAAAGCCTTCGACTTCACAAAGCATCTGTTGTTTTCCTAAACTGGATCCCTATCTTCTCTGGATGACACTTACCTGACTGAGTTGCTGGAGTCAGCCGCAAAGTTATGCAACAATATTGTCCACTGTGAGTAAAAGAGAGCCTGAGTTCATGCAGATTTATCCAGAGAATGGAAAGCAACGATTTCCTCTGACATCCCAATGAACCCAAAGCTGGAAAAACTGAATCCCACTTCCTGAGCCTTACTTCCTGAAGCTCAGAGGTCCTTGATTTAAAAACTTCAACATTTGTCTGAGGAAAGTTCTGCTGGAAGATCTGCTGTACCTCAAGAGAGCTCTACTCTGTGGTTCAGTCCTCAATGTATTCTTTGTTTGGTGAGTCTACTATAACAGGTAGGAATTAGCTAGTGTTATTGGAATTAGCTAGTGTCCAGGTGTTATTGAACTTCAATTCCCAGATTTCCTCACCATTAGATATGCAAGTTAGGAATTATGGGTCTTGCAGTCCAACAACATCTGGAAGTTTGCATGATGCTCATCTTGGTATAAGGGCCAATTTGCCCCCATGAAATAATCTCTGTGTCATCAAGAGTTCAATGTATTACTTGATCAACTTGCCTCTGTCGATGGATTCCACTTTCCTTCATAGCTGATCTGTGACAGTCATTTCACACACGATAGTTGCCTTTGTCATGTGATAAATATAATTGCTGGAACATCCCCAAATTTTTAAAAATAAGCTTTGTTTGCAGGTTGTTAGCAGTGCCACTCATACTGTCAGATCTGATGCTTTGAAGTGCCATGAAGTCATGTTTAGAACTAAGGCCATATAGAAGAGATTTTATCACATTCTGCAAAGCAGATGGGTAGGACATTGGAACAGAGCACCAGAGCACTTTGTGGGTGGAGTTGGTATTATTTTGATGGAAGAGCCAGCGGATTGCCGATAACCCCTCTAAACCAAAGATTTTTGTGCAGATTGACAAAATGGCTTTGTTTGTCTTGTTCAATATGCATGTAAGTAATTGGGAAAGTGAGCAACAGAATCACAGTTGCTATTCTGTAAACTGATGGCACCCACTACCGTATCTCCTATCAACTCTGGCACAATGAAACAGATACAGAGACTTGATGAGCCTGTGATGTGGATGAGGTTTAGCAAGTGTCATTCAACAAAAACAGCACAAAAATAAAACTGGTGTGGGTTTGAAAAGACAACCTGAGGCATCAAAAGAGTTTATAAGAGAATTCTCATATAACCACTATGCACAGGCACCATTAGGACACTATGACTTGACAATATTTGAGGAGGCAATACAAAACAAAACACCACAATGTTATCTTTTTACTCTAAGACTGGGCAGCCGTCTCTTGCAGAAATGGAGAATATCACAACTATCTCTTGTACTGCCATTCCTGTTACTCTAATACTCATGGCCAAGGCAGAATCTCTCTCTCTCTCTGGCTTTTCTTTGCAAACGAAGATTCAGGAAGGACTCATCCCGCGCTTTCTACAAGCGCGCTGATGACTAAAAGGGCCAATCTGAGATAAACTAGTCCGGTTGCAGAAAGCACAGCAGAAGGTCTCCTTGGGTGATGTTTCCGTGTGTGATTCTTTCTGCGTTGTTGTTTCTCTTCAAGACTTGTTCAGCGTGAGTTCTCAAATAAGGCTGCAGCATTGTGGATAGTACATCTCCATGCTTACGATGTGAGGCCAGGGCAGACCATTGTTGGTGATCAATTTGGCTGAGCCTGAGATGTTGTTTCAGGGAGTCCTTGTATCATTTTATTTGGAGCGCCCCCTTACGCTGACCCATGGCGAGTTCACCGTAGAGTACTATTTTGGGGAGGCAATGGTCCTCCTTCCTAGAAACATGCCCTGCCCAGCACAGCTGTGTTCTCAATATCATGGCCTGAATGCTGGTGATCCCTGCTTGCTCAAGGACAGCAACATTCGTCATATAGTCAGTCCAGTGTATATTTAGGATTGTGCGCAAACAGCACTGATGAAAGCGTTCAAGGAGTCGTAGGTGGTGGCGATAGGTGACCCGTGTTTCAGACCTGTAAAGGAGAATAGACAGTACAATGGCTCTATACACACTGATTTTTGTGCTTCGCCTCAGGTGTTTATTACTCCAGACTCTTTTGTGCTGCAAATTATTACACCAGCCATGGCTTTTAGGGTCAAGCACATGAGATCCCCTTGCAAGCATACAGTCAGATATAAAGATCGCCTTCACATCTCTTCCAATGTGTTTTCCCATCTTGTCCCCATTACTTTTCTTGTCTTCTGAACTAAATCAGCATACATGTTCTTAGTTTCCTTCATCTATGCCAGAAGTGGGTGAAGTGGGTGTACCCTGGAGCTACACGAAACCCCAAGTCTGTTGCTGTGGCTCCCAAGTCTTCCTGACTACCATAGGTCAACCTTTTTCTTTATATTTTTAAAGGTAAACTGTTGCTTCTGAATCCTTCCAGCACTGGCAATTCACTCTTAAATAATTTGCAGCCCCCTCCTACTCTTTAACACAAAATCCCTGTTTTTCAAAACCAGAAATTGACTTCTGGCTGTTTCTGAATGTGGGACTGGGGAGGGGCATTTTAGTCCCAGGTACAAAAATTCTTCCCTGGACCAACCAAAATTGCCCATGCCTCATCTATGTGCTACCTTTGTGTCTTCTGCCTTGCCTCCTCTATACTCAAGTCACTCTATACACTGCCCACACACCCTCTCTGTGTATATCAAACCACTTCTCTCTCTATCAAATTCTTCCTTGAATACCATTTCATCAGCAAATTTATTTTTTAAGCGAGGTTTATATCCCCTCTTTCCATAAATATATTCAAGGTGACTAACAATGATAAAACAATGTATAAAAACAGCATCCCATAACATGATAAAAAGTGAGGAAGGGGACTTAGAATGTAAAAATCACTTAAAACTAACCCTTTGGCAACTTTGAAAATGCTAGAAAAAATTAAATTCAACATATCTACAAGCCAAATACATGACAGAGAGTAGTAGACGTTCAGTGCGGCAGCAATAAGGGGCTCTGGGTTTGGGGTTTGGGTTTTTTGTTTGTTTGTTTTTTGGTGTGTTGTTTTAATATTTATAAGCCACTTTTCTTTACCATTTCCGTACATGTTTCCTATCTTTTCTTGCATTACTTTATACAGCCATGCGATGATGGTGATAGTTGCCATCTTAATCCTACCTTATGACCAGTTTACAAGTTATGCCTAGGATGGGCAAATCAGAATATTTGTTTGGTTCAAGTCCATTTTGCATATGTTTATTTGTGTGTCCACTCTCTCCCATTGCTGCATTCATATGCAGCGGCTTCTTTTGTTCTTACAGGAAGGGAGGTTCACACAAGATATTGTATACTTTTTTATACACATAAGATAATTTCAATACACATAAGATATATGTCTTAATTTACATGTAATGGAAAAATTCTCATTTTATTTCAATTTAATCAAAATATACATATCTATGTATATACTGTATATTGGTTATTTTTTAAGCTCTGTATATATATTGGTTACCCTGAGCTCATAAAATTAAGAAAAGTTCAAAGTAGGAATAATAACCTCATTTCTTTAGTATCTTAGTCTGGGAAGTGCAAATAGGGTTAGTACACTTCTAAGTACACTTAGTACACTTCTATTTTTATCTCATTTTTCAAATGAGGTAAAAATAACCCAAGGAGAAGAACGGGGCTGTCGTGCTTACAGAGCCCCATTTCAGATGACACAGTCCTCCTCCGTCCTCCTCCCGACCTTCCCCTGTGCTTCCTCCATGCTGTGGGCACTGCTTTTTATTGACAGAAAACCTCCATCAACAAAAAGTGGCACCCGCAGCACGGGGGAAGGTTGGGAGGAGGACGGCGGCCTGAAATGGAGCACTGTAAGGACGACAGTCCCGTGCTTCTCTCAGTCTCCTTGGTTTTTTTTTTTAAACTAGGTTTGAAAAAGTCCTAAGTGAGAACCAAACAGAATTTTTGAGCACTGTTGAGCCTCCTTCTACTATCCCCCTTCATTGTTCCTTAGTGCTTCATCAATATCCCTGTGGTGGCAGGGAAGATAGGCATGGCAGTGGCAATAGCATATCCTCCGCCTGTCATGATTTGATAGTGATAGTCGCAACTAATCCTCTCTCAACCCATTTTTCAGCTGCTTTTAAAATGTCCCAGTTCCTCTCACCTCTTCTCACTTTCTCCCTTCCTTCTAAGCTCACTACCTTTGGTGTAAACTGAGTTCAAAGTGCAAAAGTGATTTGCACTCAACTCAGCAGGGAGAAGAGGAGAGGGGAATGGAATCTTGCCCTTCCCAGTAGGCTCAGGCAAAAGGAAACTGCTGTAACCTCTCCTAGTTCATGTGTTCTTCCTCATCAATAACTTTTGCCATCTTGACCACACTCGGATGTTGCTTGGCCACTACCAGGTTTCATCTGTGAATTGTGGAAGCATATGCACCAGGTCCCAAGTGAGTAGCCATTCACATTAGAGAAGAGACTGTGACCACAGGTCCCCAACTCCTTCTACTTATGTGAGCATCCATGGGGCAAAAGGCCTTCAAATTTGGCTCATTCCCAGCATGATGAACTTTCCTTCAGGTAGTTTTCTTTGTACAATGTTCTTTTTATGAGGAACTGCACTGAAACCTCCCATTCTTTCCCCACATTCTGAAGTAGTATGTGCCCAGGAAGCCTTTACCATGAGGTTTTTTTGTGAATGTACAGATCTGGCCATACAAATAATAGGAAAAGCAAATGCTGCTGAATTAAACATGCACAGGAGATAGAACCATTAGTTCCAAGTAGGAAATAGTTACACAACCTCTGTGCAAATATATGGGTATACAATGTGAGCATAACCCCCATTTGCCCCCTGATCTGTGGATCCAGCTGTAAATGTTCTATCCATAAAGGCCTGAATATAAGAGAAAACAAAGGATAGAAAGGGAGGGGGGAGACCCTGAACTGTTCAAAGCTCTCACTAGAGGATAAAGTATCTACCAAAGTATTAATATTAACATGATTATGGGAGTTTTATCAAGAGTGCCTTTATCTTTTGATTGCAAACAATAGCTGCCTGAAGGGGAGTGATTCCCTTGAGTACTGTGGGATGAAAACCAACCGCAGTTTTAGAGCCACATAAAGTCTACTTGTGGCTTCAAAAATCAGGAGGAAAAAAATCTTGAAGCCACAATTATGAGCAGTTAGAGAGTAAATGAATCTATTTTTCATCACCTTGGGCGGCAAAGGGAAAGCATTTGAGAGTTATATTGATAAGAGAAGGAGCAAAGATATTCAAACACATTTAATGTTCGTTTAATTGATTAAGTGAGATTGGGAGCATTTGAGACTTCATAAAGGAGACTTTTTAAACATGAATATTCAAATATATATTATCAGCTCTAGAGATTTAGTCCCTGCTGCATGCTGTAGCCTGAACGTGTCCAAAATTCTTTCATGAATTTATTTATCAATGTTCATATTTCCTCATTTTTAATCTGATTGTTTTATGTTAATGAATTAATTGATCTTATTTTCTAATAGGCTGCCCAGCAATGTAACTCTTTCCAGAGAAGCTTACAAAGGAGATGCTATTTGACTGAAGGCGGTGAAGACAGAGACGTTATTGAGGGAGGAGAGATTAAACATCAGATATCCTACACAATAAATAAATAAATAAATTCCAGAACATCTTTAGCTGGCCCATATCTTTAGATGCAGGGATATTCCAGCCACATAGAAAGAACATGAGGACCAACTCAAAAGATTAGATCTAAACAGAGAACAAAGTACCCTTCCTCGATTCTGTGCCTTCTAGATATGTTAGACTACAATGGTTATAATGACGGCGGTGACATAGGTCTCTGTCATACTGCACAGCCATAGCATTTCAATGCCATTTTAACTGCTGTGGTTGCATCTTGCAGATTCCTGGGATTTTAGTTTAGGAAGCTCTGTGGCACAGAATTCTAAATATCTCCTGAAATTACAAACCTCAGTATTCTGTAGGATGGCACCATGGCAGTTAAAGTGAAACCAAAGTGCTAAAATTATGCAGTGTAATAGAAGCCATAGTCAACACATCTGGATGGCACCATGCCCTTGAGGCTGTTGATTTCAATGCCACTGAGATACTGAATCTGCTCCAAGGTTTTAGGCCCAGGTGCTGAACCCATGCCTAAAATAGCTTGAAGCCATGAATAGCTCCTTTAACATTCAACCCAAAAGTAGATTAAAAGCCCCACCAACATGGAAGTGCCCATCTGCCAAAGACACTCAGCTGGGGAAGAGTAATCCATTCTGATTGTGACTGAGTCCTGATCCAGCACTTTGAATCTTTAGGTTTTCTGTGGGGTTTTTTCCAGGCTGTGAGGCCGTGTTCTGGAAGAGTTTATTCCTGACATTTCGCCTGCATCTGTGGCTGGCATCTTCAGATTTCTCTTCTGGAAACTTCCAGAACATGGCCTCACAGCTTGGAAAAGAACCACAGAAAACCTATGGATGCCGGCCGTGAAAGCCTTCGACTTCACTTTGAGTCTTAATTTCAGTAGGAGAGATGCTCATGTTTTCAATTACAGCAAATGGAATTTACACATGCTTTGATTTGGCTGGACCATGCCTTTAAAAATATGTCTTTGGGCTGGTCTAGACGAAGGAATAAAATGTGGATTGTTGAGAACCTATGCCAATTCACAGCAGCCTTCATCTGTCTTCACAATCTTTTTGCAAGGTTGCTGGTATGCAAAGCTATCTGTGCTTTCTGTTCACATGGAGGCATGCCAATGAATCAGGATGGTGGGCACAAGTGAATTGTTGTTGGTTCTATACTTCCCAAAGTGCCCCTGCCAAACAGTTTAAAAAAAAAAAACTATATCCAAGGTGCAGAAGAGCAATCATCTGCTGAAATAACGAAAAGAAGAAGAAAAAGACTGTCTCATCGCCTCAGTACATGATTGCTACAGTGACGATCCAACATGGTGGTTCCAAGCAGTGCCTTCTTAGCACGCTCTGCACATCCAATCAATCAGCTATCCTCTTCAGCAATGTGATGTGATTTGGTTGTCCTAGCAAGCAGGAGTGTGCCTTTCCCCCACAGTTTTTAAAAAACCCGGGAGAAGACCCAAAGACTTTCCCCCCATAGTTTCCCCAAATTTTGCTCCCCTTCCCTCCAAAAAGGTTGGAAGACTGCAGGATCCCATTTGGACACATGGAATTTGCCACAGATTCTGTGAGGATTTATTTCACTGTCTGGACTACCCCTTTGTTACCTAATTATTCCAAACCATGATGACATCATTTTTTATGTTGCCTTGGTTCACAATTGAGGTCTTAGAATACTCTCATTCAAGCATTACTTTGGGGTCCTTCACACTACGCACCATCCTATGGAACCCTGGGATTTGCAGTTTAGGCGGGTTATTTAAATTCACAGCCAGAGAGCTCTAGTGCTTCACTAAACTACAAACCCCAATATTCTACAGGATGGAGCTATGACAGTTAAAGTGGAATCATACTGCTATAATGGTGTAGTGTGAAAGGCTAGTGTAGTATAGTGTGAAAGTGTATGTGGAATTGCTGTGTTACAGGCATTTTTTTCTGAGATACTTTACATGAATGGAGATACATTCATAAAAAAGGTATTCCTTCTAGAGCATCTATATCTTAATTTTTTTTTTTTTAGAAAAGACTCATTAATCTTAAACCTAGAAACTATTGGCATAGGTAGGAAATTGAACTATTGAAAAAAAGCCCTTGAAGCTGGTAACAGAATCATTCACTTTCTCTAATTTTCTTCCCATCCCCCTCTTATGCGCAAAGATACATAAACACACAAGAACATATAAAATTAGAATGACAAAAAAGGAAGTGCGCTATGCAGTTCATACCAATGGAGCTAGAAAATGTAAATGTCTCTAATAATTCTCAGATAAATAAGCCTGAATATATTGCCTTTAAGTGCTTCATTTATTTTAACAAAATACTTCTGAAAGAAGTGCTCCAGTGTCAGGCCATAGAGAGCACTTTATATAAAGGGATATTAATTATATCCTGAAACTTACAAGTGTCACAGGGTAAGAGTCCTGCTGTATAAAATACCAATATACCATCCTACTCCATGACTAATTTCAGCGAGTCCAGATCCTGAGTTTCCAGCTGAGAAGTGGAATTATTTAGCAATTATTTAGTGGAGCATAAATATTTAGAGACAGTTTGTACTAACAAATCTTGTCTCTAGGAGCCAGGCCCACAACAAAATTCACAGGGTAAGTTTTCCTCATATAAATCAAGCCTCTAAACTTCACACCTTCCTTATTTCATCTTTACATTAAAAAAAAAAAAGCAACAGAATTTTTTTGCAGACTGCCCACGCTTGAATATTCATGTGCCACCACATCTAAGGGTTCTGTGCAATGCCAGCACTTTGGGATATAAATATATAAAGCAGAGTACTTTGTGACCCGTAAAAGAATCTATTGAACATGTTTTGAACGTGGGAGTGTATATATGTATGTAGGTATGTATCTTAAATAAACATCAGTCACAGCCTGATCCCATAACTGCTCTGTAGGCGAGTAAGTTGAATAATCTGTTGGACAGCTTTATCATTGCACTCTCACTGCTTGGGACATGACACTTTCAGAACATTTGGATCAGCCTCTCCTGACCTGGTTTCCTGCAGATGTATTGTATTCCTAATAGCCATGCTGGGTGAGGTAATGGGAGTAGGAAGTCATAGGCAAACATGGATAGGCAGGATCAGGAAACTGATCCCATCTCTTGCCAATGTTTTGGCCACATCTCTCTCTCTCTGGCTTTTCTTCGCAAACGAAGATTCAGGAAGGACTCATCCCGCGCTTTCTGCAAGCGCGCTGATGACTAAAAAGGCCAATCCGAGATAAACAAGTCTGGTTGTAGAAAGCACAACAGAAGGTCTCCTTGGGTGAGGTTTCTGGGTTGTGATTCTTTCTGCATTGTCATTTCTCTTCAAGACTTGTTTGGCGTGAATTCTCAAATAAGGCTGCAGCATCGTGGATAGTGTGTCTCCATGCCTCCCGATGTGAGGCCAGGGCAGACCATTGCTGGTGATCAATTTGGCCAGGCCTGAGATGTTGTTTGAGGGAGTCCTTGTATCACTTTTTTGGAGCACCCCTCTTACACTGACCCATGGCGATTTTACTGTAGAGTACTATTTTTGGGAGGCAATAGTCTTGGGCTAAAACCAACATTTCACTAGTTGTCACAAAGGACCTTTCCTTCTTTCCCCTTCTCTTCTCTCTGTCCTTCAGTCTCCTATGTCACCTGAAAAATGACTTCAGAGATTTTCCCCAGCTCTCTAGAAGACACCACAGCTGTAGTGGAGAGGTCTTGGAGATCCACTTCCTTTGGATCTAGCTTTTCTACAAGCAGAATATCACAGTGGGATATTGCTCATTTAAAACATCTTTATGATTATCTATCTATCTATCTATCTATCTGTAGGATAAACCATCATCTATTTTTATAACCCACCTTTCCTCCAGTGAACTCAAGGCACTGTACAGTATATGGTCACCATTGTACGCCACAGCAACCCTGTGAGATAAATTAGGCTGTGAGAGAATGATTGTCTTAAGGTCATCCAGTGAGTTTCTTGGCTCAGTGGATACTACAAATAGGGCCCCATCTATATGAGGGGGGGATGTAGTGCCCCACAGTAATAGCAAGATGCAGCAGCTGTGACTTGTCTTAATGGTGTTTTTGCCCCCAGCAGCCCTCATAAGCTTTGTATCCAAGATGACAGCTACCCTCCTCCCTTCCCCAATCCCTGCAGCAGTAGCAGCATGGGGAGGTGGAACTGGGAAAGTGGGGAGGATAACGGCTGCTCTCCTCCCTCCTCCAATCCCCATGGCAGTGGTGGCAGCATGGGGGGTGGGGAACTGGGGAACAGGATAAGAGCCGCCCTCCTCCCCCAATTCCCGATAGAAAAGGCAGATGTGGGTGTTTGCCCTCTTAGCAAGCCCTGCCCCCATGCTTGTCCAGTCAATCAGGGTCGCACTTCCTGTACTATTGGACAGGGATTCCTATCGAAGCACTTTCCTAATGAGGGGGAATGCACACCCACCTCGCTGTTTTTCAAAACCTCTAGGAAAAGCTGCAAAGGCTATCCTCTCAATGTTTTTTGCAGTTTTGGGCCCCCTTCCTTCCAAATATGGTGTAATGACACAGATTCCCATTAAGACACGTAGGCTTCGCCTCACATTCAATGAGTAAGTATTTTTACTGTTTAGATGGCTCCTACGATTGGTGATGGTAGAATATGCCTGTTGGTCTGACAGGGTCTGTCTGACAGGGTGCCCTGTGTGTGATAGATCCCAGGTTCTTTGTCCAGTTCCAGAAGCTTTGGAGACCTCTGCTATTTAGTGTATACAATATGGAACTAGATAAACCAATGATATCACTTCATATGAGGCATCTTGCTGTGCTTTCTATCCTTTCACTTGTACTGTGCTTCAAAGTTTGCTTTAGTGAGAAAAGCATAGGAGGGGCATGGCAGAGGGATGGGAGAAGGGGCTGCAGATAGTTTGCCTCTGCTGCTTTCTGAAGAACTTTCAGCTATTATCGCAAGATCAAGAGCTGAAGCCTTCCCTACTTGATGATGGATGACATTTCAGCCAGAGCCTTAACAAGGTCAATGTTTGGACCACAATTCCCAGAACCCTCCAGCCAGCATGTTGTGACCATGCTGGCAACTGGATTCTGGAAGTTGCAGTCCCAAAGTACCATTTCAAGGCTCTGATGTATATTTATTCCCCACCACCATCACCATGCCATCCACTGCTAGTGCCATGCAAGATAGACTGCTTCACTCCAACTTCTCTCCTTTAGTCCTCATTTGTGTTCCCCCTGAATGAACTTGGACCTTCTAAGATGCACATTACTTTTTAATCCTGTATTTGTTCCAAGTAGTTCAGAGCAACTCCCCACCATCTTATCCTGAAGCAACAGTGAAGTCAGTTAGTCTGAGAACTTGGATGTGCCAAGTTCATTCAGACAGCTTCACAACTGATGGGGACATTTAAGGATCTATTCCTAGCCCCTCTGACATATAGAGTGGTGCATATTGTAGCTTTCCAGGTGTGTTTCAATTCCTATCAGCCTTAGCCAGCATTACCATTGATGAGGAATCATGAGTGTTGCTGTCCAATTTCATCTGAAGGGCCACTACTTCTCCACCTCTGCTCTAAGCACTACAACATACTGACTCTTCAAATGTGGTGTCCTCTCCAAGTCCAGAAGGGTGACAAATTAATTGGCAAAACTGTGCAGGCTACATGGTGACACTTTTAAGGTAGGGTGTTTTGAGGAAAAACATACTTACCTTTTCAAAGTACTTCCTTCTCTGTTCTGTGCTCCTAGTTATGTTGGCATGGGTGAGAAATTGGTTTGGTTCCTTTTTTTATAAGAGCTTTCCAAAATTTACAACTTCTGTTTTAAACACAACATGAAGAAGTTAAGATTTAAAAAAAAAAATGAACGTGGGAGAAAGTGTGACTGAAAGATTCACCCATCCAGGTAAGGCTTTGAGTGCAGAGCTCATAATCCCTATGTATTCAACCATGTCTGTAGTGCCAAATTAAGGTTGCCACTTCTCCTCTTCATAATTAACAGCTACATGATAGGCAGGTTGGTTCAACATGGTTCTCTCCCACCTGGGAATAGCTGTACCTGTTGAATTTGACTAGTGTAGATGGCTGAGAATTTTCTTCCATTCACTTTAAAAAAATGAACTCACCTAAATTAGGGTTGCTAGGCCAAACTCTGAGACCTTGGGATTTTATGATGTGGCAGGAGATAGGTCCTGGTGATGTTAGAAGAGTGATGTGCAGAGTTGTACCTAAGGTTGGGGGGAGAGTGCATTACCCCCAAATAAGAATTCTCCCCTTCCAGTGAAATTTTCCTTCAGTCCCCCAGTTTTCAGCATTACAGTGACTTAAAACTTCAGTTTTAATAATACAGTTTAGGCATCTAAAGGCAAGGAGCAGGCAAAGTGACCCAAGGAATCCAAATTCAGCAAATATAAGAGTAAACAATTTTCAATGACTCTGCAATGACAGAAATTTTGAGACTGAAGGAAAATTTCATAGGGGAGGTGTTTAAAACTTTTATTTGGAGGGGCAACACCCTCATTTTTTGCACACACACACCCAAGATACACCCAAGATAATGTTACAAGGGATAGCCTACAGTGATGCAATTAAACATTGTACATGAAGCATCGACCATTGTTGCACCAAGTAGGTCATTAAAATAAAATTTAAAAAGACAAAAGCCTAAGAAATGAAAAAAAAAATGTACAGGCATTACAGTTTTCAAGGCAGCACTCTTACCATGAAATTCCACCCTCTGGTCCTGAGGACAGACAAGAAGGACTAGGCCCTGAGATCTGGCAACCCTAATAAATACACATAAATGGGCTAAAAAGAATTTGAGATTTGGGGGGGGGGTTGCAATCTAGTCAGTGTGGGAAGAAGTGAATAAAGATGTTTTTGTCCATCTCTGTGCATTATCATGCCCAGTTATGAGCACCAGAAATCATCAGGTGGATCTGCAGCCTGTTGACATGGGTTTGCAACCAAGGTTAGTGATTATAACATGCCTTATAATCCCAAGTGTATTCTGTAGCCTCTTGTAACCTGATTCTATAACCTAACTCTGAATAATTAACCCTAGGGATTTTTATTTTAAAAAGGAAAAGCAAGTATAAAATGCATTGTTTATTACTGATTATAAAGCCTGTGATAGGTCAATTATTTGTGCATGCGGATGTATTCTGCAAATGGTGTCTGGTGTAATTCTCAGCCATAAGTTGAAAACGGTGTTAGAATGAGCAACATCTTAAATCTTTATTAGATGACGATATTAAAGCTTCACTGATACAGAAATATCTCCCATCTGGGCCCTTCTTTCATTGTTGTTGTTATTGTTGCTGTGAAATGTCTATTTCCCAAAGGAATACGGCCCATTTTAACCTGCTGTGGGACAGAACACCTGTTCCACATATCACTTCATATGGATAATGTACAGTTCCACCATTATCATGCAAAGCAGTCAGAGTAAATGAAACGATGGATTCATGGGACGCACAAGATTTAAAAGCCGTCACATTCCCTCCATTGGTATATCTAACATGACACCTCCTCCACCCCCCACCCCACCCCATCATTGTCTTTCAGCCTGCTAGGAAACTTGTTAGCAAGAACAGCTCTCTCCTGCCCCTCCTAATAAAAGGAGTGCCAGTGTCATAATAATAATGATCATAAAAAAAAGAAACCTTCCTCTACTGATACAGATTCACTTCTGCCTTATTAGAAATCTGCTTGCAAAGCCAGTCTGTGACACGAGCCAACTGTATCTTGGCTGCCAGTTACATATGATAATGTATGGCCCCAAAGTGGATAGATAGCTGTAATTCACTTGAGGGACTCTGCTTATGTCATAAAGCGCTTGAGCAGTTTATGAACAGCAACAGAACCTTGAGAGTGAATTACAGCCCTGCATTCACTCCTAGGACATCTGTTGTTGTTGTTCAATACAGAGTGTACGGATTTTTTTTTTAATAAATTAGAGGAAGAAAAATCCTCCTTCACCAAGGCTTTAGTTAAAAAAAAATGTTATGTTTTGCTGCTGCTTCTGTTACTTTTAAAAACATTCTTCATCTGGAAGTGACACCAGGACAGGAAGGGCCCCAATCTCTTAAAGAAACAAACCCTATTTTCCAAGTAGCAACTGTCTTTCCCTCCCCTGCCCCCAAAAAGACACCGTTCAATAAGGAAGGTGATGCTGATAGTGGCGTTATCCTGCTGTTCTGGGCTGAGTTAATCAGTAGGCTAATTATACCACATAATAGTTCAGAACCACCTTTGGGTGGAAAGGAGTTCACCAGAAGTCAAGTAGGGCAGGAATTACATTATCCTCAAGATAATGTCCATACTATGAACTTACACTAGCTGAGATGATTAAGTGTAAGCATCCATCACCCATAAAATAACTCTTGGGATTATTGTTTATGGGGTGACTGAAACTCATTGGCTGAGCTCCATTAGCTTTCTTCCATAGTGGTGACATTTGCCATTGGCCATTCTGGGCTTTTGCACTGGAAGTTCTGGTGGCTGTTCCAGGTTTTGGGGAAGGGGAGGGGGAAAACAGCAATGTGCCCACATTCTGGACTGTTCTTTAACTCAGCTTGCTGTACTGTATGAGAATGAAAAGCTGCTTGCATAAGAAGGTACTGGATACCACCTTACGCAAGTAAGTAAAAAGTACAACTGCTAGCATAACCCAAAGCTATGCCAGTTTAATGCCATTAGGGTATGGAGTCACTGGAGATTTTCAGACCTGCCAAAATGCAGGTTTGCCGCGCGAGCAGCCTCCCGAAACTGCTGCGCGGCAAGGGTCTACTTCGGACGACGCTGTGCCTCTCGCGAAACCGTCCGTGTCACTTCCGTGAAGCTTGGGACAGCTCAGCGCCATATTTCAATCACGGGCAACCTCCGTGATTGAAATATGGTGCTGAGCCGTCCCAAGCTTCACGGAAGTGACACGGACGGTTTCGTGAGAGGCACAGCGTCGTCCGAAGTAGACCCTTGCCGCGCAGCAGTTTCGGGAGGCTGCTCGCGCGGCAAACCGGCATTTTGGCAGGTCTGAAAATCTCCACTCACTTAAATCACCACCACTGTTCATTGAAGGAATCCATAAATGACATTATTTTTTGTCAGGGTAATATTGCTTTAAGTGCAAAAAGAAAAATGTTGGAGCACAGCTGAAGTGGGTTTGATCACAGCTGTGGCTAGGCAGAAGGCTGACAATCAAACACTCCTATATAGTCAAAGAACAAGATGTGTTGTGTGTGGGCTGTTGTTTCGGAGAAAGAAGAGTGTTGGTGGATGTTGGAGAAATTGCTGTTGAGTTTGTTAATGAGGTTTGCTGTGGTTATACTGTGTTTGTCTTATACTGCAACTGAAGATAAAGACATCCAGATATCTTTAGATGAACCTCGCTGCCTGTCTTTTTGTGTGTGGAAGTGGGTCAGAGCAGTGAAGCCTTTGTTTTTGTGCCCTTTCTGCTGTGCAGTTCTGCTGTTTTGGCTACTCCTGGGTTAGTTCATCCCCAGGCTGTGCCAGGTGCCTCTCAGTGAGCCAATAGTGAATTGACAGTTTTTGCATTTAACTTCCCTCTGACTTTATTCATTACAATCTGACCCATAACCACGCATGCTGAAATTCTGATAATATGCCATGAATCTGATGAGGTCAGCTACATTTTGACTCACCAGTTGCACCTGCATATTAGCTGATTTGATGCTGAAATGGTTTCCTTGGAATTAGATGGACAGAACAGATAGAACTGGGGTTCATAAGCACACTGCTGCATCCTATGCCTCCATGGTTGCCTCACAACATGAAAAGGTAACAGTGAGATATTCTCACTCTGTTGCCACAGAGTCACAGCCAGCAGGTTCATCTGACAAATACACTGGGCAC
Organism: Gambelia wislizenii; assembly: GCA_030847615.1. NCBI lineage: Eukaryota > Metazoa > Chordata > Lepidosauria > Squamata > Crotaphytidae > Gambelia > Gambelia wislizenii. The sequence goes on from JAUMIR010000006.1 coordinate 102,952,888, forward strand.
TACCACATGAATTGGTGAAGGCAAACTGGGGGACAAGAATGGTGCATGAGTCAGGGAAGAATGGAACTCCAGAATTTGGATGAGCGTAGCATTCAATTTTCTTTAATCCTATGATAATGTGTTTGCACAGCTATCGGGCCTGAATGTACTCTAATTTTAAATGGGGGTAGTGGGGGTTTTTGGAACAGAAATGAAAAGCAGAACATCTTTTCATTTCCAGCCGTGAAGGACTATTCATGGTCTATGGTTACGGAGGACCTGACTTGGCTTGCATTCTATTCATGTAAATCCATAGTTAGTTACTCCTTTCAGTTAAAGGCTCTGCTAGTTTATTTACTGTGCTCTAGCATAAATGATCTAAACGACTTTCCCTCTCTATTTTCCATGGAAGCAAAGATAAGTGATCCAAAAATTCTGATTCGGATCTTAAAGCATTACTGGAGAGTTTTAGAAAACCTGCATTTCTGCATATTACCTTAAACCATAAATGCTGTGGACATATGCTTGAAAATATGCTATTTGCTACATAGGCAGACATTTACCCATGCTGCTTAGTCTACAATTGAAGTCACTCCTGTGCTTCTGGCATCATAATTAGCTGCTCCAGAGATGATTATGATGTCACAGAGGGCTGTGAGCTACATAGCTTCAAGTGATGAACAAGCAGCAGGAACAAATGATTGTACATGGGGGGAAAGCAAGCCAAGCAAAAGAAAGAGACCAATTTCTTGATGAAAACTTTTGTTATCAGGGAAAGACCTTCTATTTTGACACCAGGGGATTGTCTTAATAGTCAAAATAATCCTCATAGAATTCACTTGGAATCCTGCCTGTCCTAATGGCATTCCACATCAGATCACAGTATTCAGAAGGAGGGGAGGGCAAATTCACCATAAACGCATCAGAAAAGCCTTCACAGCTTTTCCTGTATTTTTTTTAAAGCTCCATAGAGAATGCACATTGTTGCTTGTTTGGATAATTGGATTCACATTCATTTGCATTTGCAAAAGAGTGGAAGTGGAAGCTGATTGGTCAGATGTGGGCAGGGGGTGGACCTAATAAGGCACGCACCTGGAACTACCATCTTGGATTTTCATTTTAACGATCATGCACTCAGGTGACAAAGCAACCTTTTTCTTTTCCTTTTTTATTTATTTAGGCAGAATATCACACCTTTGCACCTTAGGTATGTTTTTTTTTTTAAAAAAATACTGTTTGACAGTGGCAACTGGTGACAATAAAAACATCTGTAATTCACTCGCACCCACCATCTTGATTTGCACCATCTTGATTTGCACCATCTTGATTTGCAGGCAGCAAAAGCGAATAGCTTCACATGCCTGTGATTTTGCCAGAAAACCTTTAAGACATAGAAGCTGCTTCAACTTTGCATTAGTGCACATCAGTCCACATTTTCCCCTTGTATAGACAAGCCCCCAAAAGCGAATCTCTAGACAGAAATTGTCACAAAATATTTCAAAGAGAAATACATGCCTGATAAGTTGCTCTTTAAAAAAATACAGCTACTGGTTTTTGAGTGAATTTTTTTCAACATGGCTAAAGAGGAAGATTACCCGACGCCTTGAGGCAGGAAGTTCTACATATGGGGTGCCACCACCAGAAAGGTCCTCTCAGCATGTTGCCACCAACCTTAACTTTTCTATAGGTAGTAACACACATAAGTGGGGCACAAACAACCAATCTCAAAGGATCTTAAAGGAGTATAGTGCTAGAATTTAAAAGCATGCGAACTTTCCCACCTTTACTATTTCCCCTCATCTGTAGAGAAAGAGGCTTAGGGCTGGAAGATTAGGGGAAATCTGCTTGCATGCAGGCTAAAGCGAACACTGGATATGAGATTATTGAACATGTGTATTGCTCAAATGGCTTGTATATTAAGTCCAGGTGCCTTGATTTGAATATTCCTTGTTTTGGAGCATGCCAGCAAATTTGTATTTGCCTTACAACCTCTGATCCTAGAATTTAGCTCCGGTGAACTCTTGTTTCCCGGTATGATGTTTTGCCAAGCTGAAAGATCATGCAGGTAACAGTTTCTAAGGGAGAAGAGAATGCATCCAGTACATAACCAAACCAGAGGTTTGAAGAGTTACTTTTTCCAAGTGCTAAGTCAAAGGTTGTAACTCAAACTGAATTATCCCATGCGTTATTCTAATTCATACCACAGGCAGCAAAAATTGTATAACCAGTATGTACTGGCCTAATTCATATTATTAGTTCCAAATAAGGTAGACCAACACACCAATAGGACGTTGATTCAATCTGCAGAATCTATGGCAGGCACTGGTCTAGTACGTTATGACTTCTGCTAATTCTTTGGATGCAATCTGGGACCCGACATGGGTTTAATGTTTAATTCCTGATACTCACATAGAATATTCTTAGGAAAGTGGCAGGTTCAGGAAGGTCTATGGAAAGGCATTTTTTTAGGAGTTACATTTTTTCACTGAATGAATACTAATAAGAAATCATAGAATCATAGAATTGTAGAGTTGGAAGAGACCACGAGGGCCATCCAGTCCAACCCCCTGCCATGCAGGAATACACTATCAAGGCATCCCTGACAGATGGCTATCCAGCCTCTGTTTAAAAACCTCCAAAGAAGGAGACTCCACCATGCTCCGAGGGAGTGTGTTCCACTGCCAAACAGCTCTTACTGTCAAAAAGTTCCTCCTAATGTTGAGGTGGAATCTCTGTTCCTGGTGCTTGCATCCATTGTTCCATCTTAACTGTCTTTTTTCCAGGCTAAACATACCCAACTCCCTAAGTCTTTCCTCATAAGGCATGGTTTCCAGACCTTTCACCATTTTAGTCACCCTTCTCTGGACACGCTCCAATTTGTCAAAATCCTTTTTGAATTGTGGTGTCCACAACTGGACACAGTATTCTAGGTGAGGCCTCACCAAGGCAGAATAGAATGGCACTATTACTTCCCTTGATCTAGACACTATACTTCTATTGATGCAGCCCAAAATCGCATTGGCCTTTTTAGCTGCCGCATCACACTGTTGACTCATGTTCAACTTGTGGTCTACTAGGACTCCTAGATCCCTTTTGCACGTAGTCTCGTTCAGCCAGGTCTCCCCCATCCTATATCTATGCATTTTGTTTTTTCGCCCTAAGTGCAGTCAGAATGTTCCTGTCTTTGAAAAACTTCAACCAACCTGGCACTTTCTTGATGTGTTGGATTAGAAATCCCATCGTGAATTGAATTGTGAAAGACTGGGTTAGCATCCAAGGCATCTGGGAAGAAAGCACTTTATAATATCTGTTGCATTTCCTATAGATTATCCAAGGTGCAATATCTGAATTGGCCACATGGGGGAACCTGAGAGCATTTTCCTGTACATTCGACTGGCACAACAGTAATAGTAATAGTAATTCATTAGTAAGAAGTGGCCTGGTAAATTCCTTTCAGGACTGCAGGAACAGTAATTGCAATGACCTGTTGGGTGAGCAGAGTGACTGGTAAAATAACATTCCCAGTTCTGTAAGTTTCAAAAAAGTTTAGATCCAAGTTTTCTGGTACATGTAGATCCTGGTGTTAACAAATAGGCATAGCAACTTTGGTACTTCTGGCATCACATGCATGTAAACTGACCATGTGCCTATTTATGGCAGGAAATTCTGGAATGTTCATTTAGTTGACAAGGGAGAATCCATGAGGAACATGAACCAGTCTACTGAGAATGTAGGAAACTGTGTGAATAATCCTTGGCTTATCATATCCTCCAATATAAGTTAACAGAAGCCTAAGTATAGGATTCATGCAAAGGAAGTCACCTTGATTCCTTTGTCCCCCCTACCTTTGTTCTAATCTAACATTTCATTATTCTTACCCTCTACAATTCAATAAAGCCTCAAGGTCTATGTGCCAGATCAGAACTTATTTACATGCCACCTTCAGTGTTTTTCATACCTTCCAAATATCAAAGCAAGTGTTGAATTAAACATTCCTGAAAGAGAGTGCTTCAAAGAATTGTTTAATACAGTTAGGGCTGCCCTATATATCAGATTGGCTAATCTAACTAAATCTAGCAGGGTGGGGAAATCAACTTGGCGCCATGAACTGCTGAAGTGCATTTTCCCCTTTCTGACTGCTAAGCTTGCTGTATAATTGTACAAATATTTGTGGGTTTGGCTATGGTGAGTGCTAATTTGTTATTCTAGAAAAAAGCTTCAAATCACTCAGTGTGTGCTGGGAAAATAGTCACTGCCTTCATGCACATGACATGCTAATAGCTTAAGAGAAACCACTGTGCTACTGAGAGGACCTTGCAAGTAGGTGCTTGTAAGGAAAATAAGTTACATTTCCAGTGGCTGGTTCCTGGTATGTTGAACATCACAGCTTGCAAAGACCTGCCTAGTGAGCACTGGGCAAGCATGCTTACCCACATACTGTTTTTGTCAAATAGTCACTCTTTAAACAGTTCTCAAGTTTCTTGTCAAGGACTTCCTTGATAGATGTATTTTTCTTATCTTGAAGATGGGAATGTGGATATGGGTGATCGATATCTGCTGTTGGTTCTGCTTCTATCATTTCTGTGGACTAGACCAATCTTTCCTCCTTAAACTCATATGCCTTTTTGGAAGTTTAATTTGTCTTTTGCTAGAGCCTCCTTTCAAAGTTATGGCAGATACAAAACATGATGATAATGGTGTGACTACTTCATGGATGGGAAGTTAAGGTATGCATAGTTTAGGCTGAGTTAGGCATAGTTCAAAAGATCAAAGTAATTTTTGAAATAGATGCACTGATAGTATCAGTTTTCAGCTAGTAGAGACAGGCCAGGCAACCAAAGAGGTTGTGAAGATATTTTTGGATTACAGTTCCAAGAACCCCACACCCCGCTGCCGTCCAGTCAGCAAGGCCACTAGGGGATTCTGTAAGTTGTTGTCTGAAAGGTAATTTCCCCCACAAGCTTTCTATTCAGTTGCCTGAATCCAGCTGTTATCCCAACTAAAAGTAGACCTACTTTCAGGATTGTCAGAATTACCCCAAACCCTGAGATTTGGGCCCCAAAGCTGAGACCTAAAGATGACCATTTGTGATATGGGGCAGCCCCCGGCAATGTTATAAGGATGACCTTACAAGGGGCAGCTCCTGGTGATGTCATTAAACATTATACATCAACCACTGAAATGATAATACACAGTCACATGCACACATACACACATTTTTTCAAGGCAGCACTCCCCTTGAGCTTCCTCCTCCTTGCTTTGTGGACCAGAGAAAGGAGGTCAGGCCCTGAGATCTGGGAACGAAATCCACTAAATCAATGGGATTTATCTAGCTGTTGATTCCTCATTCAAGAATTGATTCAATGAGTCTACTCTAGTTGGGACTATCCAGTAGAATGCTGACTACCACATTTCTCTACTTCCTGCTTCACAAGGAACCGGTGCAATTTGATCATTACTGAAAAAGCACCGAAATAGCTGCTAGTGCCTATCTTTTCAAAATACAGTTGACCCTCTGTATCCACTGATTCTGCAACCATTGATTCAACCATCCACGGGTTGAAAATATTCCCCCCAAAAAATTAATTCCAAAAACAAACCTTTATTTTGCCATTTTATGTATGGGACACCATTTTATGCCATTGTATATAATGAGTCTTGAGCATCCATAGATTTTCTTATCTGTAGGGCATCTGGAGCCAAACCCCAGTGGAAACCAAGGACCCACATTATAGGGGACCAACCATTCTTGTTTCTTTGTCTCGGCACCTTGGGTACAGCCTGACATGTCCAGTTAAAGATGAAATTCTATTTTCCAAAGCAGAGTTTACCAGAGTCCATAGCATACTATAAAACAAAGTTTAGATATGTTATTTTGGGGGATTATACTACCAAGAATCCTCCAGCCAGTATGGTATTATAGAACTGTTATTTCCAAAAGTAACTTTTCCAGGCTCTGCTGTTAACCTTCACTTGACTGAATGGGGGGTCCACCTGTGAAGGCCCTTCTTGGATAATAACATTTTCCACTTCTGTGGCTGCCCAGTCACCAGCACTGTGGTGATAGAAAGCCAGGGTGGGGAGCATTCTGGAACAGGTCAAGGGCTGGCCATCAGGAAAAAAACTAGACTAGGTCTTTAGCTGCATTGTTGTTGTTCCTCCAAAATAAATGAAAGCAAAAAATCTGAACCACAAATCTGGTGGATGGAGAGCTGTCCCCACTCCTTCCCCCCTTTTGCCCCAGCCTCAGCCAGCTGAGCAGGACTTTAGAAGGGGCAAGTCATTTGCCATAGATTCTCTCTCCCTTGTCTGCATAGGATTGCTCCACTACCCATCTGTCTAACACCAGGGGTGGACAGCTGTAGAAGATGGGTGGGGGATTTTACTCTCCATCCCTGCAATAGGCCACATTGTGTTATTTTGGGGCCCCAAATCAGCCAAAACTCTCAATTACGAAGGAGGAACCAGGGGTTTGAGGGATGACTGGGATTTGAGGGCCACCAAGCAAGAAAGCCCATGGGGTTTCTTGTGTTCCACAGGCTACATAATTTTCACCACTGGCCTTCCAACATTACATATCATCTTAAGCCTGTCATCAATTGCTGCAGATGGTTTGGGTTCCAACATCAGGCACAATCAAATATATTTTGACCAGGGTTTTGTTATCAGCATTGTGTTTACTACCTGAACAGTCTTCCTTCTTTTTATCTTTGGGTAGTTGGTTTGGATTATCATCTTGATCTTATTGTCACTATTTGGTGGTTAGTTATATTGTTATTTCTTTTTAGTTGCTCTCAACTTCTTGAGAAAGAAAAGTGGGATAGAAATGTTGAACTGAAATACAGTTATGAGGCCTGTTTCTACATTGTTTAGACAACGTCTCATAGAGATTCAAGATGCAATCTCTCACAAGTGAATGAGCAAGATATAATCCTTGTTGCTGTTGTTATGTTCCTTCAAGTTGACTCTGACTTAGGGCAGCTCCATCCTATTTTCTTGGAAATTTTTCTTCAGAGCTAGTTTGCCACTGCCTCCCTCTTAGACTTGGGGGACAACTTGCCCAGGGTCACCCAGTGGGTTTTCATGACTGAGTGGGGATTCAGACCCGGGTCTCCCAAAATCCTAGTCCAACACTCAGACAACTATACCATACTGGCTCCTACATATTGAGGGAAATGATAGTACCCCTCTATTCTGCTTTGCTCAGGCCTCACCTGGAATACTGTGTCCAGTTCTGGGCACCACAATTCAAGAAGAATGTTGACAAGCTGAGTGTGTCCAGAGGAGGGCAACCAAAATGGTGAAATGACTGGAAACCATGCTCTTTAAGGAGCAGCTTAAGGAGCTGGGTATGTTTAGCCTGAAGAAGAGAAGGTTAGGAGGTGACATGATGGCGATGTTTAAATATTTGAAGGGATGTCATATTGAAAAGGGAGCAAGCTTGTTTTCTGCAGCTCCAAGGAACTAGGATACAGAACAGTGGATTCAAAGTACAGGAAAAGGGTTTCCACCTAAACATTAGGAAGAACTTCCAGACAGTAAGAGCTGTTCAACAGTGGAATATGCTACTTCAGAGTGTGGTGCAGTCTCCTTCTTTGAAAGTGTTTAAACAGGGGCTGGATGGCCATCTGTCGGGAGTGCTTTGATTGTGTATTCCTGCATGGCATGGGGTTGGACTGGATGGCTCCAACTCTATGGTCTCTTCCAACTCTATGATTCTATATATAATCCTATATTTGAATAAAGAAAAATGTTACCTAACTATCTTAATCCAAAATTTGCAGTTCCAATGCATGTGGCACAACCAAAATTGAGAAGTCTTGTACTAGATTCCATTTTTGGCAGTGGATGTATTCATGAAAAGCAGCCCAGACTATCTGGTTCTATGATATTCCACAATTTCATTGAAATGCCACATAGGACAAGAAGGGAATAACATTCCCATCACATACCAAGGTTTTTCAGAATTCACCCTGCAGAGTATAATCTGAACAAACTAATTGGAGACTTCATCTCAAATAACAAGAAATTTTTAACAAGAACAGCAGTAAAAATGGTCTGTTACTCAAGACTCACGTATGCTCAAAGTTGTATAGGGCAGCCATGGTTTTAAAAAAGAGTAGATTAAAAAACAATCCCTTTTCAAGAAACATTTCCTGGATTTCATAAATTGATTAAACAATTGAGACTTTACTTAATTCTTGGAACATGAGGGTGTATGAACAGACATAATGAAGAACATTTGGGAAAGTTATGTTTTTGGATGTTGATGTTGTGAAGAATTTGCAGAGGTTCACAGTCAAACAGAGGGCCTACTGCAAACCATGATAATACTATAGCTGAGATCCTGCATTGCCCAGCTTAATGTGAGTTCCATAGGCAGAATTCTGCTACATATCTCCACTCACCACAACCAGGACTCACTATTTTTCTGCAACAGTCCTGGCTGAATGGCCATTCTGTGGCTGGTGGAGAGCAGGGAAGAGGAACAGAGAAGCATCTGGCTATGTACTACGGTCATACAGACCAATGGTATCTTCTGCCAAGATCTGGTAGCAGATGGTGCCAATGGTCTTCATGATGGTGTGAGTCATAGCCATATATTTCTCCAGTCCATTGCACTCTCCATCAGCCATGGAATGGCCATTTGGAGGGGGGGGGCTAACACAATAAAATGGTGAGTTGGGTGGGGGAGCCTTAGTCACTGCAGAAGGTAAAAGAGACTCCCAACCTCTACAATGACCACAGAAAAGGACATATGCAGGATTATGGTGGACACACACTAGTGTTTCTCACTAACTGGATGCCAGTCTTTATCTCCCATTTTTCATCACTAGGCAGCAGATTGGGGAGCATCATGAAAGAGCAGTGTATAGTTAGTTATTTATTGTGTTATTACTGCCTTTTTTACTTTCTCTTCTGATATATTCCTGCACATAACAATTGTAGGGACAGCTCATCCTGCCCAGCCCTCTGCTCCTTAATCAGCCCTGCAATTCTCTCTTGTATTCTGGCACTGCCTCTCAAAAAGAAAAAAAGGGGGGAAAAGTGCCACTTCCCCTTCCTCAAATCCCAACTCGTCTGGGAAGTTTTTGGCTTAGCTTCATTTTCATCTGAAGTGAAGCTGAAGGATTTTTTCAGATGTCGATTTACCGTGGAAGAAGGCTCGTAACACTTGCGAGGCTGCTACGTGGCAGGGGGGGCGTTCCCCTGCCAAAATCAACTGTTTCAGTTCCAGGAGAGATCGGAGGCAGCCGCGCCATATTTGGCCATTTTTTATTCATGGACATCATACGAAATGGGCCCCCTGCTGCACAGCAGCCTCGCGAAAGTTAAGAGCCTTCTTTCGCTGTAAATCGACATCTGAAAAAGTCCTAAGTACAGGTCACACAGGTTGCTCACATGCCTCCCTTGTGACTTTTGTATTTCCGTTTTCTAGCTCTTTTCATTTTCCTGACATTGTTGCAACTATATATGGACTTTATTGGATGAGCCCCTCAATATGTTCTTTTGCTGGAATAAATCAGATGAGCCCCTTAATACGTTCTTTTGCTGGCATAAAAAAATCCATTTTTATGCCAACAAAAGAACGTTCTCCACTGCACTTACCTTCTCTCCTGGCAAAGGCCTCCCGGCAATGAAAGAAGTGAATAGAGCTCCGTTCACTTCCTCATTCAAAATTCTGTGGATTCTCGCATGAAGATGCTTGAGCGGGAAATTTTTAAAAAACAACAAAAAGAACAAAGAAAATGAAACACAATGGAACACACTTTAATACTTCCAAGTAACCCGGGGAGGGTCATAAAAAGTGTGTCACCTACCTGCATGTCGTGATCTCACCTGGAAGTGTTTGCGCCAGACCGGCCATTCTTGTTGCATTCATGTGAGTACAGTGGCACAAGGTTTCACACGCCGGCAATGCCAGCACTAAAGCACCATGGGGAATCAATTGAAGCCTTCAGCCATCAATAAAGAAGTACAGGTTTTGGCAGGGACATAAACACATAAGGGCGATGTCGTGTCCTTTTGTGTCTATGTGGCATCATTATGACACCATATTTAATGTGTCTGATAAAGTCCTAAATCAGCTATAGGTTCTTCGGGACAGATTAGGAAAGTCTACTCTCTTTGACAGAGCACACGTGGTAGAAGGACATCCCATTTAAAAGAATTCAGGTACCAGACTTCTTAAACTGGAAGGGTTTAATTTAAGGTTTGGATGGCACGCTTATATATGGCATAAGAAAGCTCAAGTACACAGTGAATTTAAACATCACTTTATAAGAAAAACCATATTGAGAGTTTGGTTAAAATATAAGAAGAAGCTGTGCCCCAGAACCCCTTTGTGGCTTTCAAACCATGAAGCTTACTATAGTAAAGAAAATATCTTTAAAGATAAATGGTTAACATATAAAGAGCTATTGATAAGAACAGATGAGAATAAGGGGAAGAATTATAGATTCAAAACTCAAGAAGAGCTCCGAGACCAAAACATTATTTGCCATTGGTTTTTGTATAGACAGTTAAAAGAAAAGTTTGGTATAGATCAAAAGTTGGAGGATATAGAAATAGATAAATCAGAATTTGAAGATCTGATGTTCGGAGATAAAAAAAAGATCATATCAAAAATATATAAGGTTTTATTGAAACTGAACTTGGAGCAAGAAATAGTTAAACCTTATATGATAACCTGGGCTCAGAACATAGGACAAGAACTAAGATTAGAACAATGGGAAAAGCTATGGGAAAAGAATGTAACAGCTTCAAGAAGCAATAATATAAGGGAAAATATCTATAAAGTTATGTACCGATGGTATTTAACTCCAAGTAGATTAGCAAAAATATATAAAAAATGCCCGGATCAATGTTGGAGGTGCCAGAAAGATAGGGGAACATACTATCATACGTGGTGGCAGTGCAAGAAGGTTAAAAAATTCTGGGAAAGAAAACATAAGACGATAACATCATTGCTAGATACAAACTTTCCATGTGATCCGGAAATATACCTTCTGAATATGTTAGATAAAGTAGAAAGGAATGTACAAACAAAATACTGGAGGATCCTAATATATATGTTTACGGCTGCAAGAATAACGATAGCAAAAAATTGGAAGAGTCAAAAAATACCTACGATTGAGGAATGGAAAACTAGATTATATGAAATGTACGAAATGGATAAGTTAACAATCATCATGGATGAAAGAAAAACGTTAAATGACTTACAGGGATGGAAAATATTAAACCCATTATGGAAATCTGAATGGGGGGAGTTAGCGACAATAGATTTATGAATGCATTAAGCGATATTAAATATTGCATAAATATTGCATAAGAAAATAATCAGTAAGGAAGCAAATTATGAATAAAAGTATAAAAAGGGAAAGTCGGGTTAAAAAAAAAATCATGAAGTTAACAAGATATAAAAAAAACAGAATTGGAAGTATAAATGTTTAAATGTGTGTATATTAATGTATTAGGTGTATGTGTGCCTCTTTTTTGGTAGTCTAATGTGTTTATGTTATGTATTGGGGGTAAAATGTTTAGTGTATTTTATGTAATTCATGTATTTTACTGGAATAAAAATATTGCAAAAAAAATAAAAAATAAAAGAATTCAGGTAACATGGCTGAAAAAACAATCCCTTGAACCAATGACACTTATGTAAGTGATGATTTAACTGTGTTCCTGTTGTTTCAATGAGCCTGTTCTAGTGGGGATAACATAGAATTTATCCCTAACTAGTCAATAAGCTGGTCCAGGGTATGAAAGCTGATTCTGTGATCAGACCCAGAGTAACTCAGTTTCATATGCTTACACTCTCCCTCACCCCCCGCCCTTCCCAAAGTGGCTGCAGGGGCTCCTGAAGCCCCCGCTGCCACTCTCCCTCACCCCCGCCCTTCCCAAAGTGGCGTAGGGGGTCCCTCGCTGTCTTGGGAAGGGACTGGGGTGGAATGAGGGAGGCTTTCCACCCCCCCCTTTCCCAAGGCAGCAAAGGGATTCCTGAGAACCCCTTCGCTGCCTTGGGAAGGTACGGAGTGGAGGGGGGGCAGGTGGCTTTCCGCGAATAATCAAAACCGCGAATGTGAAAGTCGCGAATGTGGAGGGGCAACTGTATATATATTATGTCCTTTTTTTAATGGTTATTTTGCTGGTAAGGAGGTGACAATACAAGATTTAATTTTTTTCCAAACTGATGTCTTATTAGATGGGGAGGTTTATTATGCATTTTCTACATGTGTATGTCTGTGTGTACTATGTAAAATATGTTTAAATTGTCAACATATGTAAATTGTATTTGTCTGTATAATTAATCAAGTAAATACCAAAAAAAAAAACCCTAGAAAAAAAACAGGGGGGAGGAAGGCTGTTTCATCATCTCAGCACACAATCGCTATGGCAAAAATCCAACATGGTGGTTCGAGGCACTTGCCTTGCTAGCAAGCTCCTCCCCCTATACACATCCAACCAATCAGTTTTCCATTTCCGCTCTTATCAGGAAAGTGCATGAAAGGGAATTGGTTGTCCCAACGAGCAGGAATGTGCATTTCATTCAGAGTTTGTTTGTTTTTTTTAAGTTGCAGAAAGCCACAAAGGCCTTTCCCATAGAGTGTTTGGAGTTTTTACCCCTCCTTCCAAATATGGTGAAATGATGCAGGATTCTGTCTAGACAAAACATATTCTCCTCAAATTCCATGAGGAGTATTTTCACAGTATAGACATGCCCCAGAGCCCCTATCACCACTGGAACCACAGTAGTTTTCTTTTCCCAGAGGTGCTGAATCTCAATTTGTAGGTCTCAATATTTCACAATCATTTACCTCTATGATTATTACCACCACCACTACTACTATTAAATGCACTAGAACATGCTTTTGAAAGGCAGTCTTCATCTCCTTGGATCATCAAAAAATGATACGTGTAGCCATTGGGTTACCCCACAGACCTCCCCTGCAGCCAGTTTTGCTTGTTAAGTATTGATGAGGCCTTTCTGCCAAAGCCACTAAGCACTTTTTGAGCTAATATACTCTCCTTTTCCTCCCTGCATTGCCTCCCTCCCCCCTGCCACACACCCATCATCAAATTCTTCCATGGTGTTTGCTGCTTCTAATTTGCTTATTTTGATGAACAGAAAGAATGCAAAACAGCCAGCAGTTTCTCATTTGTCCAAAAAGGAAGGCAGAGGAAGTCTGCACAACAAACACACAGGAAGGGTGGCTAATGATATAGGAGCCTCACATACACAGCAATATGGGAGCATTCTTCTCTTGATGCATGAGAGACTTAAGCACGTGCATAGGATTAATGGGTGGGAGACAAAGAAAAGGGCCTTGAATTAACCACAAAAGCAATCTATGGATGGCAAGTATCTCTATAAAGTGAATATATAGCATATTAATCATAAAGCAAGCAGCTGAATGCATGTAAATTAGATAAAAGGCTTGGGTATAGGATACAGGGTATACAGAATGTGTCAAAAGATGCCTGTATTTCTGAGGAATTTACATAAAGAGGATGGAGAGAAAAAAATACCCACCCCACCCCCAAAAGAAGTAGTACAAGAAAGCAGGTTGAGTATCAGATGGTCTTTATAAAATCACATGGAATATGATTTTAGACCATACATATACAATGGTATTGTCATGTTTAGTAGTCTTGAATCCAGTGTTCTGTCCTTAGTAATCCTAACGAGTGTGTTTAAAATAGCTATTGTTATTGATGCTTTTGTTGTTTGTAAAGGCTGTTGTTGACAAAAGATTATTTTTAATAAATTGTTGTTACAAAGGGAAGAGTTTAGAAAAGTTACAGCAGGCATGCTGGTTGGGTGATTTGGGGAGCTGTACTCCAAAAGTTACCATTTTTGATAAAGAGTACACTTACAATACCATATTGTTGCTGTTGCCAATTGTTGCTGCTGCTGTTGTTATTACTTCACCAGATTTCAGTTGCTTCATTCCATTCTCCACAGGCTGCCACCATACCTACTTCTTGATGAAGACTCTCAATCATCCTGTTAAGTTTCTTCTCCTCCAGGAAATGCCTTTGTAAAAAAATAATAATTAAAAAAGATGACTTTAGGATGTTATTTTTGTAATAATCCGTTTACAAATAAACAAGTTCCACTCCACATTACTAGGATGCAAAAGCTGTGGCAGTTTTAAAGGAACATCAGGCAAGTGCCCTGAATATCATCAACAAACTCCCCAGGCAACCCAAAAAATAACCTTTGTGTAGCTGCAGAGAGAATATATACCATGTGTGTTCTTATAGCCATTTCTTTCTGTGATTTCTACTAGGTAAGGGTATTTTTTGTTTTTGTTTTTTACAACAGAAAGAGCATGCTGTGAAGCCTCTGCCCAGAATGGAAGGCCATTTTTCATTTGATCTTGCTTAGGAGCTATCAGAATGTGTGGGTGTTTTTTTTTTTTAAGTCTTTTGTTGTTGTTGTTGTCATTGCAAATACATTGTTTGCATTTTGCCAAAGTTTCTTTGCTTCACCCCACTGCCCACAGTCTGCCATCATGGCTACTGGTCTGGAACAAAGCTCTCAAACATACCGAAAGCTGGCAAGAGGAACTATGCAAAGCAGAACAAAACAGTAAACCAGCCATTTAGCAGAGAGTGGAATAAAAACAAAACATTTTTTTTTTTTTGCAGATCTTGGGAAAGTAACACTGACTTCAGGCAGATTCTTTCTTTGACACACATTTGTCTTTATCTGGAGACCAGAGGTGCAGGGTTGGGTTGGGCAATATAAGGGAGATCCACACTCTAATCCCACTGAGCTGTGAAACTTCATGTCTAGCCTTGGGCAGCTCATATCCAGCTCAGAGAAGAGTTGGAAGGATAATATATAATATGGGTATATTAAAAGTAATCCATGCTATACTCAATACAGAGCAGAAATGACTATGTGAATAATTAGTGTATCAGATACAAGTATACAAAAAAAAAACAACAAACCACTTCACAGCCTCTTGGAGTTGTGTGGTATAGAGTAGTGGCTCTCCAGATGTAATTAGATGGCAGTTCCCAGAATCCCTCATCTGACTACGGTGGTATGGTCTGATGAGAGTTACAGTCAAATGACATCTGGAGGTGCCCCAGTTCTCCCTCCCTGGTATAGCTTTTTGTCTGTGTATGTATTATTTTCCCTGTTGAAACAATATGTTTAATCTTCTTTACATAATCATAGTTTTCAAAGACGAAAGACTTTATCAGACGCAGCAAAAACCATGGCGTTAGGATGCGATGATAACAGAAAGGGCATAAATTATCAGACTATGATGTTGCTTACCCATTCCTGTTGCATTGCACTGGCATGAATAAGGCTTCACTTTTTATTGATGGCTTAGCCCGTCAATAAAAAGTGAAGCCTCATTCGCATCAGTATTTTCAAGCTGTGGATGATGGAATCCATGGATGCAGAATCCATGGATAATGGAGGGCCAACTGTACATCTGGTTAATATGTTAACAGCCAAGGTAAATAGAAAATCTTACTCTTCATGGTACAAATTACACTTCCTTAGGCGTTTCATATCTTTATGAATAACACATACTATTGGCTGGATTAGTCTAAGGGCATCTCTTCTCCATTGGATATCATTACTCACTGGCTAAGATGAGTTTCTTTCATATGGCTTGTCTACACTAGCAAAAAAACCACTCCGTACTCACCTCATATTCACTGCACAGTTGCCACACGGCATGCATGATGATTCACATTTTGGTGGAGCTAAAAAAAAAAAAAATTCGCTAGTGCACATATTTGTGTAAGCATATCTCCACTTATCCAGTAATACAGTACTCTGGGACAACATATATTCACGTGCATGAGTGAACAGAGAAAAAGAAAAATGAAAAAAATGGAGCAGCTCCAGCCATGTAGCCAGAAATAATGCAACATAGAGGACACACAATCAGCATAGGCCTGCCCTTTCACACCGACACAAGTTCACCTATGATTACAGTGCAGCACAATACTCTGATCTCTCATTGGACAAGCCCTGGTGAATGTGGCATTTAGGCAGTTGTTGTGGATCAAAAACATCTGTGGTGGCTACGAGGTGGGTTTGGGGTTTTCCTCCAGTGTAGACAAGCCCTTAAATAATGCATCCTAGAAAAAAAATTACAACTATAGACATGAAGCTGAGGCTGCTCAAGACAGTCTGCCTTCAACTGTCTTAAATCTGAAGAAACATTTTAAAAAAGTCATTTGACCAAAAACTTCAGTACTGGGATTATGGTATGCAGCTGGATCTAAACCACACACTCACATGAGTTCTATTTCTCCTGTTAATTCACTGACAATACTTTGAAATACTGGAAGAGTTCTGAGCTAAAGTGTACCCAAATTTGAGGGTAACTTGGGCCACTGAAAAGATGCAACTGAAGAAGCAGGTATGGCCATTACCACCATAAGTGGGGCTAGAGCCTAACTTCTCCCATGTATCAATAAATTAATTGTTCTGGTGGCCATATAAATATACTATGATATATATATATATATATATATATATATATTGTATTGTTTAATAAATCCATTTCATTATTTTGGAACTGCTATCAAGAGAAATAATTTGTTTTGTTATACCTTTGTGCATATAACAATATGCCTTGAACATCTGCAAAATGATGTCACAGTTAGCATGTTCAGACTTCTGCTATTTAGGGCTCAGAGTGACCCTCCTGACCATTGTAACTACAGAAGCGTTTGCTAATACCAAAGGGGATTTTGGTCAATGACAACATTAATCTTTAAATCTACATCTGTTAACATGGTCAGCAACATACATGGGTCTATCAAATTAAATCACCATGCTACATCAATTGGTTGTAAGCAGCTTGGTTGGGTGGCCTCTACTATCCATACAGTTGACCTGGGATTGCTATTACAACAAGCATAGCTGAGAGAAGATCTTTATATATCATTGTTGAATAGAAGAACTGAACACCACAGTTTGCTCGTAGAAACAAGATCTTGGAAGAATATCGTTAACATTGAAATAGATTTAATAAAATGATTAAAAACATGTATTTGTGCGTCACAAACCCAGACTCCAACTCTGTCTCCACTTCTACTCTGCGAGCACTATTACAGGAAACAATAATGTCACCCCAACATCAGAGATGCATTTACTTGCTCTTCCTCCAGTGTTATGTATGCCACCCTATGCCTGCAGTGTCCCTCTACATTTCTACAACAAAGTTGTAGAAATGCAGAACATTTCAACCTTCCTGGACATACATTAAGGGATTTACAAGTTACGGTCCTTGAACAAGGAAATTACAAAGTAAGACTAGAAAGAAAAGGATATGAATTGAATTATATTCATAAACTCCAGTCCATTAGCAGAGGTATGAACAAAGACAATGGATTCATGACACACTACATATATTAATACAAGATTCCTCACGATTGCACTTATAACAAAAGGAAACTTCTTAGAGAGAGGTTTAAACACAGGGAAACTGACTTTCAGTAAGTAGATTTATTGCTTTTAAACATCAACACTAACTGATCATTGTAAAGATCTGAAAGACCTGCAGCACCTTGCCCAGCCCTTTGAAAATTTAGGGCAAGGGACATGATTTGAATCTGTATTGATCCTATTGCATTCTATCCCACTTCCACAACTGTATAAACATGCTTTATACCTGAGGCCTTAATACCACTCATTACTGCATGTGAAGACGTGGGTTTATATGCATGAAAGCTCATGCTAAAATAAAAATCAGTTTGTCTTAAAGGTGCTGCCACATTTTTTTCTCCCCCTCCCTCCCTCGTTTTTATTTTGTATGAATAATGCATCAGACAACTTCCACCTATCTTGGTGATGTCAGTCAGAATGCAAATGATCAACAGTATACAGTTACAGAATGTACAGAATGTAAGCATGGAATTCAAAGGATAGTGCTGGAAACAAAAGTAATATTGTCCTCTAAATTAAGGCCATATGGTGCCAAGATATTGAGTCTATAAATCCAGAATTTCTCTTTTTCCCCCGAGCATGGTTAGATCACAAAGTTTCTCTATGGGACATATTGCCACAGTGGAAATGCTATGTACATCACAAATTAGAATGTCTTGCAACAGGTTGGTCCAACTTTTTGGTAATGATTGCTGATTTACGGTTCCTGAATCTTGTGTGAAGATCACTGATGGTTTTTCTAAAATATTGCATGTTGCAATGGGGTGCTGGCATTCAATATAGAGAGATATAAATAGTGAGATGTAAACCTAAGTGTACAAGGACAAAACTGGTGGTGCTTGCATATCTACCACCATTTACTTTCATCCATTCCTGCTTTCCATGGATGCAAACAGAATTGTACCTCATGATAATTAGACATTTCCAATATGAAAGGAGCAAAAGGTCCTAAGACATCAGTGCAGATCGAGACAAGCTTGTCACTCACTCTGTGGCTTCTGCACAACATCAAGGCTAAATGTATGCAGCCCACTTCCATAGTTAACACCTGTGTAACATTCAATAAACCAGTCCCACAAGCCTCATTTGGTATCTCCAATGTGTCGTCTGTTACATTCCTGTCAATGCTAGAGCACATAATTCATTTAGAGGGGCAGGTTGAAGTGTTCGTGAATGACAAATTAAGATTTACTTCCAACATCCCTGATGAGGTCTTGTTGCATTTACCAGGTTTATAGATCTGCTTCTTGGGAATGTACTTGATAAAGTTGCATTTGTGGGTTGTTTATTCAATGAACAAAGTAATCCATTATGCATTTGTATCTGGTTTAGACATGAATGGAGATCAGCAGCTTACTAGGTGTAAGGAATTCTTCCTGATTTTGCACAAGTCTCAACAATATATACCAACTGGGGAGCGGGAATCTTCTTCTGTATCATACTGCTTGGAATGTGGTCTCATGTACTTAAAATGGTTTTCATACACAAAAGTTTGACAGCTCATACAAAGACAGGAAAAACTCTGGGAAACATTAATACAGACAAAATAAGATATAACCTGCACATAGTGGTACTGAAAGAATGTTGCTGTACCATATCTCTCAATTGCCCCAAAGTAATGTAACTAGCTTATAGTCTTTCTAGCAGCTTTCCAGCTCTGCTTTCTCTCTCTAGAATGTGATAGGTCATATCTACCTTGTTTTGCATGATTCAAAATGTGATTTCAAAACCACTTAAGCCACCGTACAGGTGCTTTAATCAGGGATTTTATTTTCTTCCTGGTTTCAGTCAAACGTTTTAATTGGGTGTGAATTATAGTCTGTTACAACCAGAGGGAACTTTGGCAGGGATTTGTCCCCATAGTCTTATGGCTTGGATTCCCTGTCTCATTAGCAAAGGTGGATGGAGAGCTGTCCAATGAATCTGTAGCCACACAGAATTATGAAGCTGAGTGGAATCAAGTGTTGCACCATGTGGGTACCAGCTAAACAGTGCCTGCAGGCCCATCCTGTCTTGTAGCATTAGCAGAGCCCTCTTCAGGATGGCTCTGTAATGGAAGCCCTAATGTTGACAGCTGTAGTGTGCATCTCACTTGATTTCTGCTCAGAGTGGCTGTCATTTCCTACACTTGAAATTCTGTGGATATCTACACTGGGTCTGGAGCTATCTGTGTGTATTAGACAAAAAGAGACACTGGCAGCCAAAGAGACAAGGACAGAGGACACCAGTCCCCCTAAATCCATTGTTTCCCCTAACAGGGGTACAGTCAGGGGAAAATGAGGGCATTTCCTCCAAGTAAAAATTCTACTCCACTCATGAAATTTTCCTTCAGTCCTCAAATCTGTAGTGTTGTAGAGAGTGAGACATTAAAAATATATTTGCTTCATTCACATTCCGTTGGTAGCTTTGCAGCCATTTCCCCTGGATGTCTTAACTGCATTTCTAAATGCTCAACTGAAAACAGCAATACTAGAAATTTGGGGAGTGGAGGAAAATTCCTCCATTGGGGAGGGAGAATTCTTGTCTGGAAGGGAAGATTCTTCCTTGCCCCCTGCCCATAGCTACACAAAGTAATCATATATGCTCTGGAACCATTTGAAAAGTCCTCTTCTGTGGTCTCATTCAGAAACCTGCTGACAAGATGGTGGTAGACCATGATGTCTCACATCAGGGCAACTACCAGTTGTCATCACATGGAGAACATGCATTAAAATATGCAATAAGTAATATTTGTATGGTAAAATAATCTAATGACAAGTTTGACTTGAATTTATTACATCAGAGGGGAACATGAAAACCAAGACTTTAAAATGGATAGGCAATGAACCGCATGTGAGCCCCAGGTTGTTTTGGTGTCCAAGTTAAAAAAAAAAACAGTTTTGTTTTTTAAAAATGCCCCACAATGCCCTCCAGAGAGCAAATGGAGCCCTGGGCTAATTTAGGCTGAGGAGAGGCCTCTTCTGAAACAGGAAATGAATCTAGCCCTTTTTTTTTTTTAAGGCCTTTCTTAGGCCTAAAATGGCTCAGGGAGCCTAAAAACACAACAATAATACCCTCAAATGCCCCCATAAGCCATTTACAGGCTGAAACACCCCCAACATGTTTAAAAAATATTTGTTTGTTTGTTTGTTTGTTTGTTTATGGGTTGCAGTGGTGGTGCAGTCCTCTGAAGTCTCTCTCTTTTTCTCTGTGTCTTCAAGTCACCTGTTGACTTATGTCAACACCATGAATTTCGTGGGTTTTTTTTTTTTAAGGTAAGGAGAACTCAGAGTTGGTTTTGCCAGGTCCTTCCTCTGAAATGTAATTCTGGTGTTCATTGTCAGTCTAATACAGCCCCCTAACCTTCCACAGTTGTCCATCCCTGCTTTAATAACATTTATACTAATGGGCACCACTTTCTATTAGTTCTTTCTTGACATTCCCAAATGACTGGATACAAAGATGTTTTTAAAAAGTGGATGAAAGAAAACAACAGTAGATTAGGGTTAAATACTGGTTCAAAAGAGAAGAAAAACTCCCAGGTTATCATATTAATGGTAGCAGAATCTTTGCAAAATGCTGGAGTTTAAAGATAAAGCCTGGTTTTCTTCATCTGGAAAAAATATTGTGAATACACTTTATAACTGGTGTTATAAAGACTTTGTTTTCAAGCAAAATCAACACCAGAGATAAAACTTTTTTCTCCAGGAACTAAAATCTTGCTTGTGACTTAAACTAGCTGGTAAATTTATTTGTTGCTGCTAAATGCTCTTTGGGGCCTAAATACCCTAAAGGCACCAGATCTTGTCTGACCTTGGAAGCTAAGCAGGGTCAGCCCTGGTTAGTACTTGAATGGGGAATCACCAATGAATACCAAGTGCTGTAGGCTACATTTCAGAGGAAGGAACTGGCAAAACCACATCTAAGTATTCCTTGCCTAAGAAGACCCTACCAAATTCATGGGGTTGCCTTAAGTCAGCAGGCAACTTGAAGGCAAGTGCACACACACAAATATACACAAATGCTCCTTAGCATGTCACTTCTTTACCACCACCACCCTTTATAGACAGCCATTCCATTCAGAGGATCAGTTGAGTTGTGACATTCCCCTACTGATGTAGAATATAAATTTGTCTGATCAGCTCTCCTGTCTTTAGAGTGACCAAAAATACTGGTAGTAATGGAAGACCCAAGGTAGGAACTAATCAAGTTGGAATCGCTTGGCCATTCACCTTCAGTTTTTTAACCTTGCTTCATTTCATTGGGACTAGATGCTCTTTTCTGATGGAATTTGAATGTGGCCACAATGAACACAATGGCCCACACCAACTCCCACATGTTTTCAGTGTAGATGGTTTTACACCAGCTGCTCTTTCAATCAGTTTCGACAGAACACTACCCTGTGGTAAACTCATCCTAGACAATCTTCTTTCCTGCAGTGAAGTGATGGTTTAATGTGCTCCTAAATTATATTCTCTCTCTTATCCTCTGACTGTTGGAGGGGATACTTAAAGACACTTGGAGACTGTAGTTTATATGTGAAGCAGTCAGATTGCATCTGTAACATCTAACACGGAATAACAACAATAAAACAGGCTGACGTGTATGTTTCTGTGTAAACAGTTTCTTCTGAACATGGAGCCAGTGAAATGTTTGGAGAACTTTGGCTTTTATGACTTGTATTTATCATCTCTTTTGGAACATTTCCTCATGGAGCCACACTGTATATTTTATATACTCTGGAGAAATAAAAAGTGTTTAAACATAAAATACTGAAGTGATAGGCATTTTATGAGGGCCTCTGCAACATGTGCACTCGGACAAGTCATGCTGGGACAATTTTTAAATGATGTAAGCGGGAGTCCTGTAAATATCTGAGTTCCAGAAAACTGGGTGAGAAGAACAGGGCCTGGAGCTAAAATAACTCCCAAGAAACACACAGAATATGCAATCTAGTATTTGCTGCTGTATAAGAGAGAGAATAGAAGGGCTGGCTATTTTTAAAAAATGATTTTTATTTTATACAAATACAACAAAAACAGCAAAAGGAGAAGAAAAAGAAGGAGAAGGGGAGCCCAAGACCAGATTACAATGACATTAGTAACTATCAAACAACCATAAATTAAACATATAAAATCAATGTAAGCTATCCATATGTCTGGAGAAATATCCAAATAGAAATGACATCTATACATAGGATACACTTTCACATGTAGAAATAGCAATGAGTTCTTTGGATTACTCTGTAGTAGTTAGTGGATGTTTATCTTTCCAGACTTGAAGTACAATAAGCATATATAAATTTATAGGTCAGAATTCAAAATGGGTTACTTAGTTTCTTAGTTTTTGTGGCTGATGCCTGGTTAAGTAAGTTGGGGGGGGGTGGAAGTTAAGATCATGGCAATAGTGCTGCAATCATGACTACATAGGGATTGTGAATATGGGTCAGTTATGGATGCTTAACTCAAAGTTACATATCCATAACTATGATACTGAATTCTGCCCATAGTTTCCAATAAATTATAAGGGTGAGGGGGGAGATATGTACATTGTCAACTCATGTCACAGGGCTGTAGTTTAAAAGTGTATGCACATCAGCAAAAATTAAAGCTTTTTTTAAAGACTAAGGGCTCATCTACATGAGCCAGGATACATCGGCTTGCCACTAGCCTATCCTGGCTGTGGATCAGGACTGTTCTTCCACTGTTACATGGACAGAATGAGCTAAAGTCTAGACAGGCATGCCACACATTTCTGCAGCCTCCGCCACCTCCTTCACGCTCTCTGAAGGCAGGAAGCTGGCCCACAACATGTGCCTATGGCCCCCGACATGTGACCAGCCTGCTTCCTGTTGTAGAACAGCTAGCCAATGGGCTGGCATGCTGGAATGGGCTCTTGGGGTCATGTGGGGCCTGATCCATTTTTTCTAGCAGCAGATTAAATAAGGTATTATCTTAAAATGCCCTACCCCACCTTCCCCATATCTTAGCGCCATTTTTTCCCAGGGGGTCATGAAGACTGCCCTGGGGCAGAACAGGGCAGAAACCCTGGGTCATCAAGACTGCAGGGCTCCAAGTTGGGGGCAAGACAGGAGGAAATTGCCCATGTAAACAAGCCCTTTGTCAATATGGGTCATAATTTCCAGCTACAACTGCAGCTTAGGAAATTTGTTACTGGATTTTCACAGACAGCAATGTTTGTCTGATTCAGCATAAACAAGAGTCTTATAATCAATTTATTTCAGCACAAAGTACCCTAGACTACAGTTCTAACAGAAGGTTTTTGCCTTACACCACAAAGATGGCTGAATCCTCTTATAAGTCATTAATTAAGCAAAAAGGACCTCCTTTTATTTATTTATACAATTTATTAGTCACCTTTCAAGTAATATAGCAGTCAGAATGGCATACAGTACACCCCAAGCCATCATGTTAGACAAACAAATGCAGCAATAAAAACCAGCTGGCACTCTCCACAGAATGCAACAAAGTCCTAGCAAACATAAATGTCTTCACTTCCCAGTGAAATCTAACACAACAAGTTCTACCATCCTGGTGGGAGATACATTAAAAGTATTCCATAACAGAGAAGCCATTTTATCAGAAATAGGTCTCCAGGATGAATCCAGGATGGGGCTCCTGTAGGTTTAACCATTAACAGATCCTGGATCAGGAAGAGGTACCATAAAGTTCCATCAGGTAGCATGTCTCCTCACTGAACCTGCAAAACCCACCTTTTAGCTTCTGCAAACCTCTCTTGTCTATTTACTGCTGGATGGAAAGTGGAGGTTGGGGGGAGCTTGAGAACCATCCAGCAGGTTGTCTAGATGGTAAAAGTACCCCTAATAGAATTCACAGAGAATACCTGTTGTCCTGATGAACCATGCGGGAAATTTGCCGTATTGGGAAGGAGTGAGGCAAAAATGCCATAAACGAAACCCTATGAGACTTTGTGGTTTTCCATTAAGTTTTTGATAAACTGTGGGGAGATGGGCATTGCTTGTCATGTGATTTGCAGTACTGCACATTCTGGGCAAGGGCAGAAATTGAAAGCTGATTGGCCCGTCATGCTACCAGGGGCGGGCTTTCCTGTTGCAGAGCCCGTAAGCACCATTTTGGTGCTCTGAAGAAGCAACAGTGCATTTTTTCACTATGCTGAGGCAACCCCCCCCCTTTTTTTTTTACAAGTGAAAGATCTCCCTTCCACTCATTTAAAGTCAGATATGTGCAGAGAGGTTATCATTGCAGGGAATATTAGCGACCCATACTCACAGATGCCAGCTTGATTCATGGGGCCGGGGTTCGTGTGTATATCAACATGCATCAATTTTCAGAGAACCAGAAATCATGGAGACAAAAGGAAGCTGCTGCAAATTGCAGGTAATGCATGCCCCAGCGCAGTATTCTTTCCTGTCTAGGTGAGCCCTAGCTCTGTTCTTGTAGCTCAATGGGCAGCACTGAAGGTAACATCTGTGTTGTGCATCCACGTACAAGAAAAGAGCTAGTTGCTTCCTCATACACATACACACTACTCTCCAATGATCAGTAAATAGATGTGTTTGGGTAGGTTGCAGGAGCCAAAATGTGGGTTTGGGGGTTGAAGGAGATGTGCCATAATTCCCACTGAGGGAACTTTTGGTACCTCTTCCTGATCTAGTCTCTGTTAATAATTAAAACTCCAGGAGCTCTGTCCCATATTTAACCTGGCAACTCTATTTGACAGGGGGGGAAATTCCTAACACTTTCTGCAATAGATGGCTCATGTATTTGAACTGTATAGTCCCACCTGTATAATCACACTTGGTACTGACAAAAAATTGAAATCACCACAACACGGAGGAGGTTAACTATGAAATAAATGTAAATTTGCTTTATGATGGTTGAGCCTCTCCCTAGTCACCTATTGAACTGATCTGGAGAGATAAAACATTGCTGTTCTCCTAATTTAAGCACATTCTTCCAAAGATCTTAATGCTACCATCAGCACAGATGCCAGTAAGGTATTTACTTTCTTAGGGAGAAAGCTGCTAACAGGATTAGATGATTTTAACAATTGTTCAGCATTTCCTTCCTGAACCATGCTAACTTTGCCCAAGGCATTTTTTAGGCAACAGGAAGAGCTCCTAGCTGAGTGTAAAGTTTATATTTAATTTTGTCTCATCACAATCTCACAAAATAATTGCATGTTTATGGCTAGTCCTAGCTGTGAAATGGGCAAACAGATTTTTATCTGGTTCATTTAATTTCTTCTGTGCCTGGACTCTTGCAAAGCGTTTGGGGAACCCTGTCCTTCTGCTCTGTTAAATATTGCCCCATATACGAACTGTTTATAAAGGGAAAGAATAGCAAGTGCAATAACAAATAGGCTTCTCTACTCTTTTCTTTTCTTTTCTTCTCTTCTCTGGATAAAATATTGGACCATTATAATCACCAAACCAAGGGTCTGTAAAAGAAAACAATTGCCTGCATGGTAGTTGTTGTTCCATATTGTTGCAATAAGATAGTTAAAAAAAAAGCAGCAAAAACTAAGGTCACAGACTCTATTCATGAACTGGATACTATGATGAAGGTTTATGCATGAGCATGCAACATTATGGTTTATAAATATATGATTCCATTTCTGTGGTATATGGAATGTATATTTAGGAGGTCTACATAACCCCTAACACTCTACAGACACATGTGCCCAACCAACATCAGAGTGTGGTCAAAAGTTATTAACGAGGAAGAAAAGACAAGCTAGGAGAGGCTACAGCAGTTTCCTTTTGCCTGAGCCTCCTGGAAAGGCCAATACTCATCCCCTTCCTCTCCTCTCTCCACCACCCATGAGCTAAAAGAGTGCAAATTACTTTTGCACTTTGAACTCAGTTTGCAACAATCAAACTACGCTCAGAACAACAGTGGAACATGAGAGGAGGTGAGAAAAACTGGGACAATTTAAAAACAGCTGAAAAAGTGAGAGGACAGAGGCTTGGGCGGGACTGTCCCTACCAAATCGGGACAGTTGGAAGGAATGGTGTGACGCTTCACACCAAATGCCACCAAAAAAAATTATGTAAAGTCACAGCACAAGGTGGTCAAGAGCAAACTTCAGAGCGCCAGCCTCACTTTACTTCATGGTTCAGCCTGGCTGCCTCTTTACCCTTTGTTCCTTCCACCTCAATTCCTATGGTTCCCTTAGCTCCTTCTTTCTGAACCAGGGATATACCTTTTCCTTAAATGTATGGTTTGTGTTTTATGGATGCCTGCTTTTTCTTATCTATAGTTTAAAGGAATGGACCAGAGTCTGTAGTTGAACAAATGACATAGGGTAACTTTATTAAAGGGAAATAAAACATACAGTAACATGGAATCTTGTGTTTTAACAGCTCTTAAATCTCTATATAATATTCTCCTTTATCCCTCAGACTCTCTCTCTCTCTCTCTTGGGCCAATCAATCTTCTCATACAAATTATTAACCTTCGCACACATAATAACTCATTTCAAACTTTACTCATGCACCAGACACACCTGGAGCCCTCCGGTCCTGTTACTGTCATCAACTGAACAACTCCTCCTCTCTGGCTAACAGTCAGGCAACCTTTAAACATAAAGAAACCCCTCCCATTTCAGGTTCCTTCCCTGGGATTGGTTCCTGACACACACTCCTCCCATTCGCTCACCTTACTGTCTATCACAAATGGGTCCATAATGGAACAGGCTGGTTTCCCCTCTGATATTTGCCTGCTGTTCTTCAGCTTGGTTGTACTTCACACACACACACACACACACACCCTGCATATTAGTTGCAGCATGTGGAAATATATAAAAGCTGCTTTGCTTTGTGGCCAAAAATTAATTCTTTGTCATGTGGTTCTTATGAAAGAGGAAGCTGTTTATCAAATTACCTGTCTCTGATAAATAGTGACCTGAGGCACTGCACTGCACTGCACATTCTTCTTACCACACAGAGGGCAGAATTCAACCACTGCTACAAATATCCAATTAGGGGTGCAAATATCTACTTATTTCCTTCCTGCTTCCAAAAAGAAAGAAGAATTTCATCGTTTTTCTCCTTACCGCATTAGAATACAAAGATTTCTGTACAATTTTCAAGCATTAATCATGCTTTGGGAAACTGTGTTTGCCCCAAAATACACATAATTTTTCTATGCAAAAAATATGTTTTTGGACAGAAAACATGGTTTCAACACAAAAAGCAATATTTTCACACAAAACACATTTCTGCCTCCAAAACCCAATGTGAATCATTACACTTGTGCAAATCACACAAATTCATGAAAGTTGCACAGATTTTTGCAATTTGTCAAAATGCACTGATTCTTTCATTGAAAACTTGCTTTTCAGGGCGTAAAATGTATTTCCTACACAACCCTCCCACACACAATATTTTTGCACCAGGAGTCAGTGAATTTTGTGTGAAATACATTCAACTGTGTAAAAAAATTTGCTGTTTTTTCACAAAACATGTTTTCTGGTCAAACACATTTTCTGCACAGAAAAACCACATGTTTTGTGCTAGCAATTTCCCTGAACTAAGTCCCAAAGTGTAAAGAACATTCTATTTCTCCTTAGTTGAGTGTCTCAAGTAGCAGAACATTCTTTTTCTTCATCAAGGATGCAAATATTAGCAAATAATCTTCATCTAGAGTACTCTTCTATCCTATTTGACCTTATTGCATTCTGCTCTATTTTTGATTTCATTGAATCAGTTTTCCTCAGGATTTCATCACCCTGGTTTCTAAGGATTGTGTCATATCACAATGGGTATACTAATATATTTAGTAAAGCTTAATGATATAAATATGCTCTTTTTCATTGAAAAATATGTATCTGTTTGTGTGTTTGCTGTTTTCTGCAAGAAGCAGAGTATGGATATTTGGTGAGGATAAAGAGAGGTTTGAGAAAGGGTACCATATACTATAAACATATTATAGTATTAAGTTCCAGGAAAATTACAACGTCTAGTAGAAAATCCTTCTCTCCAAAGAAGAAAGTATAGGTTTTATCTTAAATAGATATTCCCCCTCCCACACCAAGTTCAATGGGTACTTCACCTCTGGAAGTTTCTAGAACTCTAGAGACAGTTATAACATGGTTTTACAAAAGAATACAACTGAAACTAGAATTACAACCATATAGACAAATCATTGGAGAGAATGTTCTTGCAGTGATCCTGTTTTATTAAGGCTTGCAAACAGAAGAGACACCTTTATTAAGAAATATTTGAAGAGATAGAATGATTTAGGCAGCAATCTCAGGAGAGTAAATGTAAAAACATCAGGGAACAAGCCTCACATCTATAGATCACTTAAAGCACTGACCTTTCTTTCTAATGTTCTTCTTCAAACGCAACACACTCTCTTAAGTGGTATAGGATAAAACCTAGGGAATGTTTTTATTTCATTTCATTTGAGTTTCTAGGATTAGCGTGTGTTGTTGGAGATCCCATGAGAAAGGGAAAGGTCATACATTATTCTGAGTATTTTCAGAGCTCAGTACCCTCCATCCTTCCACTTTGTGCCACACTATCCCCTGAACTTTCTTTGGGCAATGCTTCTCTGTTGGATAGCACATCCTTCCATGCCATCATTTTAATTCAGTTTACAGGCATATCAAAAGCACCATAATGGGATGTAGAAGAAATTTGTCAGGTAGTAATTTCTGTACAGCCACACCACATTTGAACCTGATGAACCTATAACCAAAAGAGAACTGACTCACAGGCTAAAACCTATACTTATCCAGTGTGTTATAATCCTGTGCTCTACTAAAACTGAGCACCAGAATGCATATACAAAAGTGCATTTTGCAGGGGAGTTATACAGAAAATTATACAATTTCATGCTGACAATTTTTGACCAGTTTTGCTGCATTCTAAAACTGAGGCCAATGGAGGCCTAAACAAACTTGGACCTGAAGTAGTGAGAAATGTGGTGAAACCCTAAATTTGTAGATGTGGTTGCCTGAAGTACTTCATGAACCCAAATAACGAGGGGGGCTTTATTTATACTCTAATTCAGGGGTGGACCACTACCAGGGGTTAAGGGATCTTGCTGGTCCCTCAGAGGAGCTCGGAAGC
Source organism: Gambelia wislizenii (assembly GCA_030847615.1). Classification (NCBI taxonomy): domain Eukaryota; kingdom Metazoa; phylum Chordata; class Lepidosauria; order Squamata; family Crotaphytidae; genus Gambelia; species Gambelia wislizenii. The sequence continues at coordinate 102,982,359 of JAUMIR010000006.1, forward strand.
CACCCCACCACCACTCCACTCTCTGGGGTGTGTGCAGAGCAATTTCACATATTTTCAGCCCTCTATTTTCCAGTTTAGGTGCAAGAGAGACCATCTCCCCCCAACAGGTGCCATCCTTATGGGGGGAAATGGCCTAGCCTGGGCTTTAAAACCCTGGGGGGTGGTAAACATGAACAATTCCCTTCCCAGGAGATGGGGGTGGGTATTTGAGGCTGTATCAATTGTAAAAAAAAAAATAGTTGGCTCCTGGGGGTACAAAAATGTCTTTGGTGGTCTGCATGTGGCCCATGGGCCATACTTTCCCATTCCTCTTCTGATTAAACTATACTATAAAGTTATAGGTAAATAATAATGAAGAGCAACTCATTGTTCTCAGATAGTTCTTGGCATAAAACATAATCCAGAGCATGGCAATACAAATGAAGTTATTAGTTATACTAATACAGAGAAAGTATCTAAGTGTATAATTTTACCAAATACAGGAATTGCTGAGAGAGAACTGGTGGGAAGGGAAGAGGTGGAAAAACATCTCTAAGAGTATCAGTTTACATGACAGGGGAACTAAGATACTGTAGGTAGACAAGAAGAGAGGACACTTTGGGTCATCCTATGACTAGCACCCTCTGAGGTATTCTTGACTCTGAAGAGCTAAGTGTTGTTGCATTTGTAACAAGAATTGGTCCTTTAAAAAGGGCAAGTAAACATAGATATATAGAATACTGCATTTTAAAATCCATTAGGCTAAATCAGGGGTGAGCACATGAAAAGGTTCACTTTGAGATGTTTCTGACCAGGTGAAGGCCACATACACCAATTTTTGAAACCAACTCAATTGTTGAGACACTCCCCTCCTGTTTTGGTGTGGAATGAGATCCAAAAAAGTGTTTAAATATAAAATCATGCCCTCACTAAGGTATTTTGTGGCTTAAAAAAACTTCCGTGAGGATCATTCATATCTAGCATTCTCTTTCATATCAAAGGACTTTTTCAGACACCCCTTACTGTGCAAGAAGCCTCCAGAACAGTTACGACACTGTTGCACGGCAGGGGGTCCATTTCAGATGACGCCGTCCCTCTCAGCATCATCTGTAACTGTTCCGGGTAAGCTTGAAGGCAGCTGCACCATTTTTTATTCACGGACAACTTCCGTGAGTAAAAAAATGGTGCGGCTGCCTTCAATCTTACCCGGAACAGTCACAGACGCCGAGAGAGGGATGGCATCGTCCAAAACGGACCAACTGCCACGCGACAGTGTCGTGACTATTCCGGAGGCTTCTTGTGCAGTAAGGGGTGTCTGAAAAAGTCCAAAGTGTGAAAAAAAAGTGGTTAGAAAAAGAAGTGAGAATTTGCAATCTGTTTCCTTGCATATATTGCATTCAAATATATTATTAAATAAGGAAAACCTGGAAATGGTTACTAATTCACTGCTACTGAGTACTTATATACTAACCCCCTTTTGAATTATTATCATTTATGCCAAAAACATGTTGACTCAAGAAGCACCAATATTTCTACAATTAAGTTTCCAGTGTTAAAATCCCTAAACAGGAGTGGGAAACCTTTGGCCCTCCAAGTATTTAGACCTACTACTCCTGCTTGCAGCATGGTCAAAAGTAAGGGACTGTGGTAATTATAGACTGGCATCCCACTAGTGACCATGGAGATTATCAGATGCTTGAAAAAGCTCCAAAGGAGCCAGCGAGAATGACAGCACTATACTGGGAATGGGTCCCAGTATCACACAATATCTTCCTTCTGGTGTGCTTGTTTCATCTCCCCTCCATGCTAATGTGACAAAAAAGGCACTGCTTTTCATTAGCCTTTGGGAAACTTGGGGGCTTTTTCCAAGTGTCTGACAATCTCCCATATGCAGACATTGTCCACTCAGTATACTCACTGAAAGGTGACTGGCACAGCCTGGGGACAAACTAGACCCAGGAGTATCTGAACAGCAGATAAACGATGCAGCAGAATAGGGCTTGAAAAACAAAGGCTTCAGCTAGCAGGCTTTATCACTGCTCTGACCCACTTTCACCCACAATAAGAAGACTTACAAAGAGCAAGGTTCTTCCAAAAATATCTGGAGGCTTTATCTTCAGTTCCAGTATAAAACCAACACAGAATATATACAGCAAACCCCAAGAACAAAATCCAGCAGCAATACTCCAAACATCCAACACACCATGCAACTAACCCACAACAGGAATTCACACAGAGTATATCTTTATAGGAGTGTTTGGCTAGTCACCTTCTGCCTAGCCACAGCTGTGCACACACCCATTTCCACTGTGCTATCAGAGTGGTCTGTTGCTCCAAAATTTTCTCTCTGCACTTAAAGGGATATTATTCTGACAGACGTAAATACAACTTATTCCTGCATAAATCTTTTTAAGGATATTGCAGTGGGAGGAAATCACTACTTCCTCATTCCCCTGCACTGACTAAAACACATTTTAAGCAAGTGTTTTGCATGCACATGAAATGTGAGGATTTTCTAGACAAACTTTTTTTAAAAAATAAAAAATAAATTGGAAATGTCAAGATTCTGGAGCTCTGTGAATAGTCTGGGAAGTATGAGCTGAGACAAGTCCATCAAACCTCGGACAGAAGATGAATTCCTCACTCTTCCCTACTAGAGACTGATACTTTAAAAAGTTTGAAGATTACAAATATGTCTGTCTGGAGGTATTTTCAGTCATGTCAGCATAATGAAAGTAGATGAGCATGTTCAAACTCTGTTGGAAGCAGTTACAGTTGCCAGCTGTAGAACAATTTACCCAGCAGTGCTGGTTTAGAATGTAAAGTGGTCTTTCTGTATGTTAGATTAGTGTATACGATATCTCCCTCTCTTTTCTTTAATCTATTTCTCTTCTTATGCATTGTTTAGTCCTAAGGAAGAGCACCATGGATGCAATCAATCAGGCATTTCTGGAGTAAAACTTCCATTCATTTGTGTAACACTTGGAGGAGAGGGGGGAATGACACAATCACATATTCCCATGCAAATGTCATTAAAAGGAAAGGGAAGTTTGCTGAAGTTCTGCTTTGGTTGATTTCATCTTACCTAACAGATCTTAAACAGGTTTACTTGGAAGTAAGATTTCAGGGGAACATAAGAAATCTGTAACTGAGTGAGACCCTTGGTGTACCTAACCCAATGGTTCCCAAATGTTGGTCTTCCAGTTGTCTTCGATTTCAATTCCCAGAAGCCCCAGCCAGCTTGGCCAACAGTCAGGAATTCTGGGAGCTGAAGTCAAAAACCGCTGTGGAAGACCAAAGTTTGGGAAACCCTGATCAAACCCAATGTTGACAACTGCCAACTGCCAGCAGCTCACCAGGATTTCATGCAAGACCCTTTCCTGTCCCCCACTTGGAAATTTTTGTATTATCTAGTGGTGCTCCATCCAAGCACTAACCAGGCCTAACCCTCTTTTACTCCTGAAATCAGATGAGACTGGGTGTGTTCAGAATGGTATGGTGTTCATACCTATACCAAAGCTTTTTGTTTAGTATTCATGAACTAGCCCCTTGTCTACACATGCCACATAAGGTCATTGCTTATTTCTGCATTTTTAAATTCAAGCTCAACTGTTTAGCTACAGCAAATGGATTCAGTATGGAATAGACTGCATCTGCACTACAGGTAACAGAGGAGCAACAGGCCAGTTCCATGGGTAGAATATGCCGGTAGGGAACCAGCATATTTTGGCCCAGGCAGATGAGACCTAAGAACACAATGGGTGCATCTACGGTGTATAAATAATGCAGATTGACACCACTTTAAGTGCTATAACTCCATCCTATGGAATCCTGGGATTTGTAGTTTTACAAGGTCTTTAGCCTTCTCTGCCAAAAAGTGCTAGCCCCTCACAAAACTACAAATCCCAGGATTCTGTGGGATGGAGCCATGGTAGTTAAAGTGACATTAAACTGCATTATTTCTATAGTGTAGATGCTCCCCAAGTTACCTGTAAAGAAATGGTCTGAACTGACAACTAAATAGTCTGGTTTAAGGAGTATTACTGCTGATAGGAGCCCATTGGCACCCATTGGGACTGGTAGGGCAGGGTGGCCAATGAAAAGGGAACACTGAAACTACATATTAGAAGATAATGATTAAGGACATTTATGCAGTCTATTTCCCTATATTTACGAGCATCTCCGATCTTGCAATCAATCAAACAAAAAGTTAGAGCATTTTGGTCAAATTCATGTGAAAAGTGAAAATTTTGAAGAGGAGAGTATCCTGTATGCCTGGAGGCTTTCCATACAAACCATAACCCTGGAAAAAGCATGTGGAGAGTCTCTATATATGGAGGAGGCTCTCTGATTCAGGAGATTATCAGACACAGCAAAAACCACATCAGAAGATGACTAGAAGAACAGGAAGGGTGACCTTACCAGACGAAGTCATCCTCCAGCATTCCAGGGGTATAGCATGGGCGTCAGTAAGATGTTCCCATCAATGAAAAAGGGAAGACTTGTCCACGGCAGCACTATACCCCTGGAATGGCAGAAGGATGTGGGGTTCTGATAAGATCACCCTTTCTGTTCTTCTAATGATCTGACGTTGTTGGGAACATGATTTTTGGCACATTCCCCTGTGTCTGATAATCTCCTCTGACTAGCCACTTTTTATGAAAGCAAAGCCATGACAGTTGCGGTGGAGTGAGTACACATTTCCATCATTTTATGTTGATGGAAGCCTTAAAGACAGCACCTGAACAGGATTTTAATCAATGCAATATGTCATTCTACCATCCATCTGTGGCAGCTGCCAATGGCACTTGATTGTACCCTGCAATCTATCTTTATTTTAGTTTCAGTTTGTCTTCTCAAAAGTCTAAGAGCTTACCACATAGCTGATCTGCAAAGAATATCAAAAAGTATTTGGAAAAGGTAGCCAAACAAGGGACCTGTCTATGGAGATTATCAGATGCTTGAAAAAGCCCCCAAGGAGCTCGCGAGAATGACGTCACTGTACTAGGAACATGTCCTAGTATCTCATGTGTCATCCTCCTGGTGTGGTTGCTCCGTCCTCCCTCCATGTTGATGTGACGAAAAAGGCATCGCTTTTCATTAGTGGTAGTTTCCACTAATGAAAAGCAGCACTTTTTTCATCACATCAGCATGGAGGGAGAACAGAGCAAGCACTCCAGGAGGATGACGTCGTGCAATATCGGGACCTATTCCCAGTACAGTAACATTATTCTTGCAAGCTCCTTTGGGGCTTTTTCAAGTGTCTTATTATCTCCAAAATAGGGGGGGGGGATGTGGATTGATGCACACTAGTGCAAATTTGAAGCAGCTTCTATTTGTCATAACAGTTTTCTGGCAAAATCACAGTCATGTGAAGTATTCGCTTTTGCTGTCCCAACGGGCATGCCTGCAAATCAAGATGGCAGGTGTGGGTGAATTACTCACATTTTTATTGTTGCCACCGCCAAACAGTATATTTTTTATAAAAAACATGTCTAAGGTGTGAAAGTGTGATATTCTGCCTAAATAAATTTTAAAAAGAAAATGAAAAGGCTGTTTTCTCACCTGAGCTCACAATCACTAATGCAAAAATCCAAGATGGTGGTTCTGGACACTTGCCTTGTTAGCAAGCTCTGCCCCCTGCCCATGTCTGACCAATCAGCTTCCACTTCCACTCTTTTGCAGTTGTGAATGAATGTGAATCCGATTGTCCAAACGAGTGACAATGTGTATTCTCTATGGAGCTTTTTTTTAAAAAGCCATGGGAAAAGCCATGAAGGCTTCCCCAGAGGAGTTTATGGTGGATTTGCCTCCCCTTCTGAATACAACTATCCGATGCAAAATGCCATTAGGACAGGTAGGATTCCAAGCAAATTGTATGAGGATTATTTTGACTATTAAGACAACTCGAAGGCTTTTCATTTATTGTAGACACCAATCCATGAAAGGAAACATTTGCCCTTTGTTGGAACTTTTCATGTATATAGAACAGCAGCAATCATAGTGACTATTTCTGATTCCTAAAAGCCTTTCTATGTGTGGAAGTCACATATGCTGTTGAGTGGTCCTGTTAATGTTAATGAGATGACTCCCAAGAAAGGGGTTGCATATTTGTAGTCAAGATACAGCCAAAACATTTTCCTGCAGTTATTCACAGAATGACTGGTGTTGTCATGTACAGAAAAGACTGCAAAATATTTCACATGAAGGGAATCATTATAATGATGTTTTAGGAGGGACATTTATGAGGGTGAGGACATTGGATTTTCAAGTCACACGACAAAGCAGGACTAATTTTAAGGGTTATTGCCCTATCTAAAGGCAGAATGAAGGGGAAAGTTTTGTGCCTTTAAGAAAAGCAACAGAAGACTGTAGCACAGTGATTCTCAGCCAGGATGGATGCTCCAGATTGTGAGAAATGGTTCACAGCCTCACCTAAAGAAATACTCAGGACCAATCAGATGAAGCAATCTTATACAATTTATTTTACCTATCTGCAGAGATGGGTGATCTCTCAAGAGAGGGACAGCTAGGCACAGACAGCTCTTTTGTATCCTCATCCCAGCTGAAAATCTCTCTTCGTACTGCCCATTGGATGGGGCCATCAGAAGTTACAGCCTATCCTGAACACCTACGTTTTGTATAGGAAGTCCCACCCCAGTTTACTTAAGTCCTTTTAGACCCCCCACCCTTTATTTACCATTTTCCATATAAGGCTTTTTAGAGCACTCCCTCCCCTTTTGTCTCCAGCTTCAGGCTTTGAATGTGCATAGCTAAGAGACCCAGACATCCTTGCATAGATAAAACTTGTCTGGTCTATTTGACGATTAAAAGGCCTATTGTCTAGCTAGTTTATAAATGGAGTAATGCTACATACATTATTTTTTTTATCTGCTGAAGCTAAATTGTATTTATCCCTAACAATTATGTTGTTAGACTTCAGCTTCAGAAGCCTCAGAAAGCAAGGCCAATAGTCAGGGATTCTGGGAGCTGAAGTCCACACCATGTAGAGTTTCCCTGGTTGACATCACTGCTGATGAAACACAGGCCCAAATATGATAGTTAGTCCTGATCAGAGCATATCCACTGAATCAATAGAATTGAAAAGGTGTTGCCTTCAACATTCAGCATTTGATTCGATGGGCCTACTCTGGTTGTGTCTAACAACTAGATTTAGGATATATCTATCATTGGCTTAGTTCTGTCATCTTTAACCCTGTTGAGTAATGTTAATATTGGCTTTTAAAGTTTCCCTGAATATAGGCCCGATGAGTCACATGTTCAAGCTGCCGTGCTGAAAATGTAAATCTAGTGGATCTGTGGAAAATTCAGCATGTGAGAAAACAGCTGGGTCTGGAATGCTACTTTTAAAAAGGAATTTATTTCATAAGTGTTCTTATATTGTGCTACTTGTTTTTTAAAAAGGGAAACTAACAAAAACATGCATATACCCACAAGGTAGAAAATCTATCCTCAAGTGAACAGCAAAACAATGTAACAGCCCTGCCCCTGACCAACCAGCAACAATATTCTAAAAGAATGCACAGAGATATTATGAACACTTGAAGAGTTATACAGTACTTAAAATGTTCTTCTATGATAAACTGTTCTTTAAATGTTAAACTTTATTTAATTCTGCATTTCTTAAAGTAAACTTTGGTCTACAGCTTACAGTGTTGTGAAACTTTAAATGCTGAGACCACCCTGTTCTGCCTCAAAAGAATGAAATGCTCCAAGACCTTATTCACATTCTCATTATGAGTCTGAGGATAAAGCAGAGAGTGAGAATGTGTATACCAGTGGTTCTCAACCTTTGCTCCTCCAAATGTTTTGGTTTTCTGCTCCTGAAAATCCCATTTGGGGTTGGCCAGTTGGCCAGGGATTCTAGATCTGAAGTCCAAAAACATCTGGAGGATCAATGGTTGAGAACCACTCTTGTACATGATCTCAAGTTCCTTACAGGAAGGGTGGATTACAAATTTAATAATAAATTCTGAAAGGAGACATTTATTGAACACAACTCATGAGCATCCAATATTGACAGGAAAGCTCCACTGCCAGAGAGCTCTCATTCAGGAGGGGCAAAATGAGGGCATTGTCTCTACCACATAAGAGTTCTGCCACCCAAATGAAATTTTTGTCTGTCCCCAAATTTCTAGCAAATTCCTAAAACTTCAGTAGAGCATTTAGAAATACAGTTTAGGCATCTAAAGAAAAGAAGCAGGCAAAGGACTTTATCAGACTAGCATCTAAAAACGCTGTAATTCCGCAAATGAAGATAACGGGAACACTGTGGCATTATAACACTTATTATCACACATAGCTGTAATCATGTGAAAGAAATGCCATGGAATTGTCGCACAACGACCACTAGCACTTTAAGAATGGGAGTTTACTTCCACAATTTAGCATGGGTGAGAATTTGGCTGTTCTCACAAGAAAATGCGAATGCACTTAAAACTAAAAAAACCCCAAACCCTAAATTAACAAAGTTAATGAACACACAAGCACTGAAACAAACCTAAAGATGTGCAAACTAGATGGGACAATTCATACAAAGAGAGTCCTGTGCTTTGTTTTCGCATTCTCACCCAGACATTTGCTTGCTGAGGATTGTCCATCCATGCTGCACGCCCATTCACACTGTAATGCCCTCAATACCACAAAAAAGCAATGTTGGAGATCTATTGGCGGCTTGTCCCATCAACTAAAAATAATGCCTTATTCATGGCTGGGGCACGGGGTACCCCGAGATGACAACAATGTCATGCAATGGTTGTGGCCGTTTGTGCTACCATGACAAGTCCACCAAGGGAATACAAACAGAGAAAATAGAAAAGTTCTTGGTGTGAACAATTTTCAGTGTCTTGGTCTCTGCAATGCTAGATATTTAGGGGCAGAAGGAAAATTTCATGGGGGACAGAATTCTTATTTGGGGGGGGCAATGTTCTCATTGCTTCCCCATACCTATAGCCCTTGCTCTAGTGTCTCACCAAACTGCACATCCCAGGATTCCACAGGATGTTGGCATGACTCCTGCATAACCCAGGAGATTATCAGACACAGCACATATGGTGTGATAACGACGACAGAATACCACAAAAGAACTTCCCTATCACACGACATCATTCTGCAAGCGTTCTGCTGCTGTGAATAAGCCGTTCTTTTTTTATTGATGGGCCAAGCCATCAATAGATCGCCAATGGCATTTTTTCATGGCATTGCCAGTGTCTGAAACTGTGTCCTGTTCTGCTCTTGTGAATACAGCGTCGATGGGTGGTCCCCACCAGAATGCGAAAACTAGGCACAGGACGATCTTTTTATGAATCTTCTCATGTTGCTTGCCAATTGTAAACTGTGTTTCAATGTTTGTGTGTTCTTCTTCTTTGTTAGTTTTGGTATATTTTTACTTTTAACTGTGCTCACATCTTCTCACAAGAACCGCTGAGATCACATGCCCAGCAAGCGTGGAAGTAAACAGCACTAGCATCCATACTCCGATAATGCTGGGGCTGCTCTTTCAAGTTATTACAGCAATGTGTGATAAAAGGGGTTATTGTGCAGGGACACTCACACTTTAAAATATAGTAGGACAATTTTAGAGGCTCATCCGATAATCACCCCAGAGGAGCAGCAAGGGTAGTGGCTGTAAAACAGAGATTGGATTTGCTGTCTTCATGGCAACAGATCCACTGGAAGCCCCTGCTTGGGAATTCTTGGGAACAGAGGCTGCAGGGTTTTGTCCCTTGTTGTTTAGAAGCCTCGTGGATGTCTTGTAAAATTGGGGCTTCCTCATCTCAGAATTGAACAAGAAATGATGGTAGGCTCTGTCCATCACAGAATAGTTTTTGATTCTGAATTTAGAACTTACCTAGGGTCAGCCAGTATGTGGCTTGAGCCTTTGAGTTACCTTTAAAGAGTCTCTTTAACAGGCAATTTTAGAAACCTTTTGACAGGAATTATCAGAATTTTAAGCCATTCCCTTGTCAATACGAAATATTTAGGGTGGGGGAACCTAATAGAAAAGCAACAAGAAATGTATTGGTTAACTTAGCATAATACTTTTTTTAAAAAAGCAGCCTATCCAGCATAAGCAATAGAGAGGAATGCTGGAAGATGGGGTTGAACAACACCTGAAGGGCAGCATGATTCCTACCCCTGCTGTAACATGTTATAGTGGCTGAGAACCTGCATCAGAAGATGTACCTATAGAGAGGTAGCCATGTCTTGTTGCTACGGGCTCGTCTATATGATGGGGAAAAAATGAATTGCTATAGAGTAGTAGCAATTTGCAACAGCTGCAACCTGTCTTAATGGTTAAGAGCTCCCATAATCTTTGCATGCTCCCTAGCCAAGATGGTGGCCACAAGTGAATTACTTGCGCTTTTAAATCTGCCGTCGCTAATTTTTTTTTAAAAAAAAAGTTTACTATGGTGCATACAAGTGATACTTCATATTTACAAAGAGAGAGAGAGAAGAGATTAAAAGATCACCATTTTATCATCTTAGCGATCTCTCACGTAGCCAAAAATCCATCGTGGTGGCAGCAGCCGCTTGCTTTGTTTGCAAGCCCTGCCCCATGCTCGTCCAGCCAATCAGCTTGTGCTTCCTCAGTGTAGCAATGTGAATGGGACTATCTTAACAAGCAACTATCTTAATTTTTGAAGTTTGTTTTCTTCTTCTTCTTGAAAGTGCCTGACCACAGTTAGAAATTGTTACTTTTTCCTGGGGGTGGGGATAACCTGGCCAATATGTGTGTTTAATATTTGCTTAGTCTGAAGTGGTGCAGCTACAGTAAGATATAGGCCATGATCCTACATTGGCTTGGTGGAGCATAAAGCTTCCCCAAGCATATTTCTGTCTCCTCTACCCATGCATGCAGCCTGCTTGCCAGTTGCCGTAGTGCACCGCCATGGACCATCTAGTGGCTGGGGAAGAGCAGTATCACTGCTTAGATGACAGTATCCTCCCAAAGGTCTAGAAGGTTGATATCTTATCCATCTGGTTGCAAAATGCAGCCTGATACTATCTGAGTGCCATTTTTCCTCTCCTGGCATGCTATGGTATGCTATGGCTTCTGAACAACTGCATGTGTGTGGGATTATTGAGCAAAGGAGAAACTGGATGCCTCCTTTCACAATAACCTGAAAAGGATGTACAGAGGAGTTACTATGGAGATTATCAGATGTGGCAAAAACTGTATCAGAAGATTGCAAGAAGAACAAGAAGGAGCGAGATTATCAGACAACAACACCCTCCAGATCCCTGGGTCATAGCACAGCCATGAGTGAGGGGTCCCTTTCTATTAGCAGCTTGTCCCTATCAATTTGAAAGGGAAGCCTCATCTGCGGCAGCTGAAGCTGAATGGCTGAAGGACATGGGCCACCAGTGGGCCACTGGTAAGGTCACCCTTTCTGTTTCTCCTCCTTTTCTTCTGACACAGTTTGGAATGTGTTTTTTTGCCATGTTCCATCGCCTCTGACAATCAAGATTTTCAGATTCTGAAACAAGATTCTGATCATAGTCTTTGAAGGCTCAGCTCAGAGCATCTGCACCTTGACATGCAGTCAGTCATCCTGTAGTGTGCCACCTGCCTACTTTTCACCCTATAGCAGAGTCATGGAAATAAAAATCTTCTCATCTACTAGTACAGAATAATTTTTTTTAAAAAAAATATAGGCCGTATTTTACACCAGCTACTTAATTAAACATACATAGCTATGTAACCTCTTCTGGCCCTATCCTCTCATTCAGCCATGTTATGATCATTGACAGAAAGGATCTCCTTTCCCACATGCAGCTAACGCCTGGTAAACTAGGTTGGGAGGGGGAAGTTATGACCTTGGCAATAGTGTTACAATCATAACTAAGGACTCATCTACACAGGCCACGATACACCAGCTCCCTGCCGGGGTCTCATGTGCACAGATCTGGCCAGTTCCTCCCACGTTGCCTCCACGAAATGGGAGGAAATCCAGATGGGCACACCAGCCCATCAGTGCAGCTGCTGCTAATGTCTCCCTTGATCTCTCTGAAACCAGGAAACTGGCCCACAACATGTGACCAAGGCCCCCTGCATGCAATCAGCCTTGTGGAAGAGCAACAGCAGAGGGCAGCAACAGCAAGTGGGTGGCATGCTGGAACGGGCTCCTGCAGTCCATCCTTTGTTGTTGTTTTTTGCTGGTAGGAGAGGTTTTTCCTGGGTATTATTTTAAAATTCTGTAATGGGCCCCACCCAATCTTCCCCCCATCTTTGTCCCAGGAGTTGTGAGGACTGCCCAGTGGCAAAACAGGGGAAAAGCATCTTCAGGACTACAGGGCTCAATAAAGAGTGACGCCTCATTCACGCCAGCGTGACACAGCAGGAACGGGTAAGTGATGACGTTGTCTGATAATTTCTACCCTTTGTGCTATCATCTCATCCTAATGGTGCAGTTTTTGCTGTGCCTGATAAAGTCCTTAAAATGTGCCTGCTGAACTAGTTTGCTTTGGTTGTGCATGGAACTCTGTTGCTGCCTCTTCCTCATGAAGGCATGCAGCCACTTTTCTATACCTAGAAGCACTCCAGAAAAATAAAATGTATGATGTCACCTGAAAATAGATGCTTAGCTTATCATTGCTGTATTCCCTCTCATTCTGTGCATCCATCATCGGAGCATCACTCAGAGTGGGGGAAGGGGGAGGTGTCTCCAAAAACCATATAAGAAAACCCTGTCTAAATAACCTATGGCATTGGAAAGAAAATGGAAGAGGTGATTCGCAGCTTACCAACATTCTAATTGGTGTTTTAGTACCTTTAAGCTGTGACCTACGGAAAAGGGGAAGCAGGAAGAAGTGTTATGAAGCAATTTGCCTTGTGATTCTATAGTGCAGGGCAAATGCCTCTCTGCGTACTGTACATACATAAACAGTTCTTTCTCAGCTGCCATTTTATACCGCTATACCTTCAATTGCAATTATATCAAATCACATTGGCATTACAAAGATTTGTGGCAATCTCATCTTTCCACATCATTGACAGCTCAGGAGATGCATCTGAAATTCATAGTAGCCTCATTGCCTGTGGTGAGAGAAATTCATACTGCTAAATTTTTATTCTAGATTTCAAGCTGCTCTCCCTCAGTCTCGAGCGCTCCCATTTTTAATTTTCTCCTGCCTCATGCACTGGATCAGAATAACCAGCCAATACTGTTAAACTGTCAGGTGGTCTCTGCTGCCTCTGAATTTTATCGGTAGAAATAAATACTATAGCATTTTTAAAAAGAGAGAAATAAAACCATTCTTTTTGGTAGGATTTTCAGAACAAACAGTATGGAGATCAGAAGGAAAATATCTGTAAACTTTAACTTGATTGCTCCCCTTTAAATATATATATATATTTGTGGGGGGAAAGGGTTGAAAGAGAATATTCAGTCTGATTTACTACGCAGTGATAGAGGTGCCAGGCTGCTTCCCAAAATTGAACAGCGTTCAACGGAAAGAGAATTTAAAATCCCAGAAAGAAGAAATATTTCCAAATTAATGACATTGCCCGAATGCCTTGGCTCTTTGCACCCCACCAGGAAGGTTTATTATTTTCTGCTAAAATGTTGCTAGAATGGGGAGTGGTAGTCAGTGATGCGTCAGAGCTGCTCTTTGAAGACATTAAAAAGCTGAATGCACAACAAAGAACAGATGTTCCAGCATGCTTTATTTATGCACCCATCAGCAATCTTCCAATGACCACAAAACACAGGCTTCTCTCTCCCACTCACATACACACACCCCTCTCATGCTGCACAATATTCTTTTCTGATCAACTCATGCTATGTGCATGTGTGTGTATTTCTCCTCTTGGCTGAAGAGTTTAGAGAATGTTCTTGTATGTGGCTCTGTGTTTGTATAGTGTGTATGTACGCAAACATTTCTGTGTATGTGCTTGAAAGTCTGCCTTCATCAAAAGCGGCTTCTATTGAACTATAGAACAGGTGTGGGTTTTGCAATTAGACCACATTTCCGAGGGGGGGGGGAGGCAGAAAATGAGAGAGAGAGAGAGAGAATGAGAGAAACAGACAGAGGGTAATAATGGCAGTGAATTTTTCACAGTCAAATGCAGCACCATAGCGACCGGTAACAATGAAGAATAATAGGTATTAGTATTAGAGTGATTATTTTTAGTTTATGGACTCATTTGATTGAACGCTGCCATAAGGCACTGCTAACATGTGTGCAGCGCTTGCCAGCTGTAGAGCAAACTTGTTTTACCGGTGCTTAACTGTGATTCTTATCTCTCCCACCCCCTCAATTCTGAATTGGAACAAAAAGTAACGATTGGGAAATGAGATGTAATGCAGATTAAATGTTATGATGGACCAGGAGCCTGTTAGATGGTATCAAAACTCACTTGGATGTGATATTTTAAAGCCATAGTATCTATGACCATTTTGCACTTTCTGAAGGGGCTTCTATCTTTAAAACTAAAGGAAACTGGTGTAGAAATGCATACACACATGTAGAACTACCATGCACGCATCTAACCAGATGTAATACAGATAAAGAAGAATTCTAATTTATGCTCGCTGTAAACATATGTTAACTTAAGTGCAATACAACTGTCAGCAGTCTGGGCGGCTCTGATTGAAACAGAGTTGAATTCTCAGAAATACCCTGTTAAATACCCTTTAACAGGTAGGCACTGGCACATTTCTGTTAAAAGTCACAGAAAGCAGCATCATTTATCATCAGCTGAGAATTGTGAACAAAGGATATTAAAGAAAATATGGCGGGGCTTTAAAATGAGCTGCCTAGAATTGGTGACAGCATGAAGGTCAGAAGGCTGGCGCTATTTTTGTGAAATGCTTTTATTTAAACAGATCCAGAGATTTTTTCTTTATGCGGGATTTCATTAAAAAAAAAACCTTTGCTCTATTTCTCAGCATTTTGTGATTTTATCAAATATTTCAGAACATTTTCCCCTTTGTCTGCCACTTTTGAGTGTATGAGTTGTAGTCCTGTTCCCACTCCTAATCTAGTTCCTATCTATCTATTTATCTGTCTGTCTATTTCAGAATATTTGAACCATATACATTATATGGTTATTGTGCTTCTCTTCACAGTTCTATTCACAATTTGCTATTCTGTTCACAACAAAATTTGTTTGTGAACTCAGAGCTACATAGGCAAACATATTCACCTTTTTAGAGAGACAAAGACCCCTTGCGTTCTGAATGACTGGGGATTGGGGATTAGGCTAAGTAGCCACTTCTATGATTCCATTGTTCAGTTAAGTTCTACAAAGCATAGTAGATGCTAAGGGCTTGTCTATATGAGGCAATAAAATGTGGATTGGTGTGCAGTAACACCAATTCACAGCAGCTTTCGTTTGTCTCCACGTTTCCCCCCCCCCCGGTTCTCAGGTATGCAAAGTATCTGGGTTTGATGTTCAAACAGGCATGCCTGTGAATCAAGATGGTAGGCACGTGTGAATTACTTGCTTTTTTATTTTCACCAGTTGCTGCCACCTAACAGCATTAAAAAAAAAAAAGCAAATCCAAGGTGTGGAAGTGCAACCTTCTGCTTAAATAAACAGAAAAAAAAGGCTGTTTCATTGCCTCAGTGCACTATCGCTACAGCAAAAATCCAACATGGTGGTTCCAAGTACTCCCTTGCTGGCAAGCTCTGCCCTGGCACATGTTCAACCAATCAGCTTTCCACTTCTGCTCTTATCAGAAAAGCACAGCAAAGCGAATTGGTTGTCCCAACAAGCAGGAATGTGCATTTCCATTGCAGTTTTTAAAAAACTTATGGAAAAGTGTTGGGGTGTATGAGTATAAAAATTAAAAAATTATTAAAGATTCCAGGGAGCATATCTTCTTAAGAAAAGTTTCTTTTAAAGTAAGCAGAGTTAAAGTAGGGAAGACTGACCAAGCTCATCAATTTGCATTTGTATATGTTTTAAATCACCCAGTATTAAGGTCAAGCAGACAAAATTAAAATTAAAACAATAAAGACGGTTGCTTAAAAATACATATCAAAAGTTTACTGAATGTATAGCAATCTTAATCTACATATTCAAAACAAATCTAACTAACTAACAAATCTAACTAACTAAATCCTTAACTAACTAAGAGGATTACAGTTCAGGGTAGAAAACTCACCCAATCTTGGGAGTTTTAGGTTCCGATAATCAAATCAGAAGTTTCTAAGTATTACAGCAGTAATATCCATATTTCTGCAGAAATAGAGGTTTTTGTAAGTAAGCAAGAGCTCATCTCTTTTCTTCATATTTGGAAGTGAGATGCGTGTAGGAAGGGGAGAAAAAGGGAAGAGAAAGTCTTGTGGAGAAGCTGCAAAAATCCTAAGAAGGGACACAAAGGATCATAAAGTATTTAATTAAGGACACCATGTGATAAATGACTCAATGGTCACCCCATAGCTCCAAATGGCTAAGATAGCCTGAGATGAGAAGTGGGGTAGAAACTTAAGCATGCAAGGAATTTCCTAACCTTACTAAGCAGGGGTGCAAGAAGAATGTTACATTTCCCACAAAAAGCTGCAAAAGCTTTTCTCACAGAATATATGGTGTTTTTTTGCCCCCTCCTTCCGAATATGGTGAAATGATGCGGGATCCCATGGCAACAAAAGGTATTTTCCTCGAATTCTATGAGGAGTATTTTCACCATTTAGACAAGCCCTAAGACAGCCTGTCCAAATCTGATGCCTTTCTGATGGTTTAACTACAACTCCTACAATCCAACCACTATGATCAAATTGTTATAGGAGTTGTAGTCCACAACATCTAGAGAGCCTGGCAGTTGAGGGGAAGTGGTGCAAGACAATATATTGTGAAATACCTTGTCATGCACTTAGAAATGAATACTACAATCCCATTGTGCTTACTTATAAGCAAATCCACTATGTTCAGTGGAGCTTACTCCATAATAAGTGAGTCAGACCCAGATATCATTGTATTTAGAATAGATCAATTAAAATAAATAGGACTTACAACAGGACATTTCTAAAAGGAAAGTTTCTAGTGCTAACAGTTAGAAGACACTGGGTGACTATTCTATCTTGTTCTCTTTTAATAGATGTTCTATACCAAGAAAAAAGACAAAAGAAGTGGTAGGGAGAAAGGGTGGGTTAAAGTGGAGTATATTGTCATCAGAAGTTCGCATTAAATTTTGTGAATGAAACAGGGTGCTGATGCAACAAAAGGCTCATATAAGATTGCTCCTAGTCATGCATAACTTAAATCCCATTGATTTTAGTAGGACATCCGTGGATTTGTCTAGATGGGCAATATACCCTGTTCTTTCCTCCATCTTAGAGCCTTGTAGTCCTGATGATGCAGGGCATTTACCCTGTTGCAACCCCAGGCACTCCACATGACTCCCAGGGCAGATATGGGGCTGAAAGAGGAGAAGGTGAGGTAGGGCTCAATATAACTTTTTTTTTTAATACCTCTTTTAATCCATTCCTGATGGAAAGGAACAGACCAAGCCCAATGAGACTGCAGCTGCCAGTCTGCCTTGCTGTCTCGGAAGGCAGGAAGGGGCCCCACAGCATGTGACCAAATCTGGTCACATGCATCAAGGGGCCTTGGTCATAAGTTGCGGGCCAGCTTCCTGCCTTCCAAGACAGTGAGGCAGATGGTGGAAGCAGTGGCAGCGGCAGCAGTGGGCTGGTGGGCCCATCTGGAGTTTGGCCCATTTGGAGGTGGTAACAGGGGAATAATGGGCCTGATCTGCAGCCAGGATACACCAGAGGGGAGCCAGAATATCCTGGCTCATGTAGATGAGTTTTATGAGGTCCCGTATTTAAATAATACATACGGCGTGCGGAAGTTTGCGCTTCGGTACACACGGCCGTTCGGATTCACATGCATCCAAAAGAGGGGGCCCCCGGTTTTCCACCCTGAAATACGCACATGCGGCATTCGGGAGGGAAAGCGGATCGCGATGAGAAATCCGTACGCCGTTCGGATGGCTGACAGGTCTGTACGGTCCGTTCGTACACATACGAACAGGCTGTGTAATCTGATTGGCTGGCCAAGTAGAGGGGGCGGGGCTAGCATGGAGGGGAATTGGGAGCACGCACCATGTTGGATTCCCGGCTAGCGAGAGTCCGGTAAGTCCGTGAATTATATTTATTTATTTTTATTTTATATTGTAAATAGGGAAAACCAACTGTCCACAAAGCAGGAACCTTTAAAAAAAAAAGTGGTGGGAGATTTTAAACCACTGCTTGGCTTGCTCGCTCCAGCCAGCTTGGGGAAGAGGGAGTCATACGGAGTTTAGGGGGGGTAAAAAACCGTGTGGGCGGTTCGTATGCATACGAACGAGAGCCTATTCATATTTTTTACCCCCCGAACGGATTTTTTTATGATCGTATAGACGCACCCTAAGTATAACTCAGCCTGAACCCAACCCATGGTTTCCTGGGGGTTCTCTTAATGGTCAAAATAATCCTCATGGACTTCACAAGGAATCCCACATGTCCTAATGGCATTCTGCATTAGATCACAATATTTGGAAGGCGTGGCGGGCCAAATCCACCATAAATGCCACTGGGAAAACCTTTGCAGCTTATTCCATATTTTTAAAAAAGCTCTGTAGAGAACATGTGTCCCTGCTCATTGGGACAATTGAATTTACATTCGTTCACATTCCAGATTAAGAGCGGAAGTGGAAGCTGACTGGTTGGATGTGGACCAGGGGTAGAACTTGCTAACAAGGCAAGTGCCTGGAACTGCTATCTTGGATTTTCGCTTTAGTGATTGTGCACTCAGGCAATGAAACAGCCTTTTTATTTTTTTATTTATTTAGGCAGAATATCGCACTTTTGCACCATAGATGTGCTTTTTTTAAAAAAATACTCTGCGGCAGCAGCAACTGGCAACAATAAAAATGCGAGTAAGTCACTTGCACCTTCCATCTTGATTTGCAGGCATGCCGGTTGGGACAGCAAAAGTGGATAGCTTCACAAAAAAAAGCATCATTTTAACTTCTTGTTTCCAAAAAAACAACATTAAGACAAATAGAAGCTGCTTTGAATTGGCGTTAGGTACATCAATCCACTTTTTCTCGCCTCATATAGACAAACCCCTGGATATTTTTCATGGCAGGATTCTGTCTCTGTTGGTTGCTAGCCATAGGTACTGTATGTGATTGCACC
This sequence comes from Gambelia wislizenii, assembly GCA_030847615.1. NCBI lineage: Eukaryota > Metazoa > Chordata > Lepidosauria > Squamata > Crotaphytidae > Gambelia > Gambelia wislizenii. The sequence goes on from JAUMIR010000006.1 coordinate 103,001,493, forward strand.
ACTAAGGCATGTACGGGAGGTCTGGAGGGTCATTTTTTTAGTCCAGCCAATCTGATGCAAGCCAAAATGGAAATATGTTGGTTTGAAACAGCATTTACAAGCAGGGGGAGCTTTGCCCCATGCAACAATTTTAGGCCCAAGATGGGGGTGCCCATTTTTTTTTAATTGTTTTTATTTTTGTTATTCTTGGGGTTTGGTGGTTTGGGATTTGGTGGGGGGAAAGGTGGACCCAAGGAAGTCCCTAGTGGCCACCTGAAGCCCACAGGGCAGAAGATTCCTTGTGTTAAGGCCTCCCTTCCTCAGATTTATACACCACCTTTTATACTATTTATACAGCTTCCCACTATTAGTAACTGTTCCAGATAGCAGGACCTTAGTTCAACGATATATTTGATTTGCATCTGACAGTACAAGTGCAAGGTGATCAGAAACTAAAGAGATAATGTGAGTTGCTTATTCCCTTTAGCTCTTTGTATTTTTAGCCTGTATTTCTGCCTAGTTAAAATGATGCTTAGTCAGGCAACATATGTGCCCACCAGTAAGATTAAATGTTTTGTATTATAAGTCAAGACTATAATAGCCATTTGCAGACTTCTTTGTGAAAACAGACTGGTGATGAAATATTGTATGTACAAAGGTTATACTGTGAAAATAAATAAGCGACCTGTGCTTTGTAAAAATCTGTAGAGGTACAACATAATTTTTACTTAAACAAATGAATATAAGATGGTGTAGTCAGAAAATATCCACTAGTACCACCTGGTAAAATAGAAAATCCCAGCCACCTGGTACCTAAAAATCTGTTATAATTACTTTTTATTTCACACAAATGATAAAAAAATAGACATGAGCTATATTATTTATGCTTATGATGTATCATTTTTGAAAACAACATGTTATATCCAGACAGCTCTGTCATCACCATGTCATCTGAAGAGTTGCTTTTATCATCACCACATATTGTTTTCACAGCATGCATTATTGACACGATATTCTTACAATAGCTACCTCCTGAACTATAACAATCCAACTTCACGGCAATTAAAGAGCTATGCTAGCCATGTTGTTTTCACAACATAACCATGATCCCAACACATATGACAATCTCTTAGGTTCACAGCCCATCATAATTTGTATTTAAAAGCTAATGAAAATATAACTCTGTCAAATAATAGAAGTATGAAACTAATCTCCTCTGATACATTCATTGGCCCTTCTTCCTGGAACAATAATAGTGGGGTGGATTTAGGACATTTCTTCAGCAACTCAAGGTAACAGCTCTCATAAGAAAGCTATGGTTGGAGAATGTGCAACTTAGGTCTTACCTACACTAGCCAGGATACACCAGTTTCCCGTTGGTGTATCCTGGCTGAGGAGGTGGCCTGTCCCATCCCCTGCCTGTTACCTGTAGAAGATGAGCCGGAATCCAAACAGGATACCAGCCTGTCACTGAACCACCGCTGCTGCCATTTTCTCACTACCATGTAAACCAGGCAGGGGTCCCATAACATGTGACTGCAGGCCCCCTGCATGTGACCAGCCTTGGTCAGATGCTGCAGGACCCCTACCTGGCTTCCAGAAGAGCCAGGGAGCTGGCAACAGCAGACAGAAGCAGTATGTTGGATGAGCTCCTGAGGACACACAGGGCCTGATCCAGCAGAAATGAAGTAAACTGGGTATTTTCTTATATCTCAGTAAAAGGCTCTATCCTGGCTTGTCCCTGTTCCAGCCCTATATCTGCCCCAGGGGTTTTTTGAACTGCCCAGAGGCAGATCAAGGTAAATGTCCTGCGTTGTTTGGACTATAGGGCTCAGGAACAGGGGCAAGCCAAGGTATTTGGCCAGTGTAGACAAGACCTTAATTGTATTGCCACTGATGCTCACAAAGCAAATATAGGTACGGTAATAGTAATATAGGCTCAAGTAATCTACAGGCACATCTCAGTTTATGAACAAACCATAAGCTAGGGGGAGCCTTTAAAAAGTCTAAAAATAGGATAACAGTGAGAGTGAAATATATTTTGCAAATGCATATATAGCTGTAACATACATTTATTCTGGGATGAAGAGGTAGCAGCCTAATTCATCAAATATAGTATAATACAGCCACGTGAGAGATATAGGCTCCTGGCATTACAGTTTGAAGTTAATGAGGGTTAAGAGATTTATCATATGATACAGGTTTCCTGAACTCCACCACTAAAAGTGACAAATCCCTTGTTTCAGTGATTACACATATCACAAATGACCTGCCCTGGTGCTAAAGAGAATCATTCTAGCCTAGTCTTGATCCCTCTTCCTCGTTTCCTATGTACAAACCACATGAGGAGCATTCAAACATGTGATTCTTCAAGTGTCCTGTAATTTGTAGTGATAAGAGTCCATAAAAGGCTTTAGTGTATGGCATTTCTGAATAGATAGATCAGACCCTAATTTTCTAATGGCACTTATTTGTGAAAAAGCAAGGTTGAACTACATGCTGCCATCTCTTTGTGGTATCCAAAACCTCTCAAGAAGAAGGTGGAGGACTGGACACAGTTCAGTAGCTCAGTGTCTATCTTTGAACAGCCAAATGGCTTTTGTAGATGTGATTCAACTTATCGATCTGTTCTCTGGTACGCTTTGCACTACAACACTACCAAGCAGAACAAAATACAATGGGGCAGTTAAGGGAGAAAAGAGCATACCAGAGGGAGAGGGAAAAAATGGACAGATTTTTTTCTACCCTTTCCCCTCCCAAGTAAAGCAATTGACAGGTGCAGCATTATTCTGCAGATGGACCAGGAGTGGCACAATACAATTATATAAGTCTGGCACACATGTGCTTCTGCTTTACCTTACATGCCAGCTAGCCAGTCTTTAGCCAGATTTAGGGGACATCCCCAACAGTTGTTTTGCAGACACAGAGAAAGAGAAAGCAAATCAGTTCCTGACAGAACATCATTAGCCATTTTCCAAAATGGGCCTTGTGTTTGAGCCAGAGCTGTCTTGCTCACTTTCTGTTTGCAAATAATGCCCATTTATGTCACCAAAAATCCATCTTCCTTCAAAATTCAGATGCATTTTGAAAAGAGAAAAAGACACTTTTCTTTCACAAATGGTCAGCATTCATGGGAGAAACAGCTTGTGCGTGATGAAATATGTACTGTAATATATATATATATATATATCCATCATATATCTATATCTATATCTATATCCATATCTATATCTATATATAGATAGATAGATATCCATCCACAACTTTCTGCCCTTGTTTTTATTCTGTAAGGCTTTAACAGTCTGTGCATCGGTCATTGAGTCTTCCTTTTGAGAAACAAAGCAATAATAAATTGATTTTTAAAAGTCCTCTTGTAAGGCTAGTTTAGCTTCTTGAAACATAGGAGATTATCAAACATGTGGAAATGCACCAAAAATCACGTCCCCAACTGCACAAGAAAATCATTACAAGAACAGAAAGGGAGACATTACCAGACACCTGCGTCCTTTCTGGGGGCATAGCACTGCTGTGGACAAGGCTTTCCTTTTCTATTGAAAGGGACAAGTTGCCCATAAAAAGAGGTGCCTTACTCATGGCCACGCTATGCCCCCGGAATGCTGCAGGATGACATCATCTGATAATCTTGCCCCTTCCTGTTCTTGTAGTGATTTTTTGACATGGGTTTTGCAATAGCTGATCATCTCCATAGGCTCAATACACTCCAGAAATAATCCAGTTTGACACCACTTTAACTATCATGGCTCCATCCTATGGAATCCTGGGATTTGTAGTGTGCTGTAGTGCCAGAGCTTTCTGATAGAGAAAGCGAAATATCTCACAAAACTACAAATCCCAGAATTCTATATCATTGAGCCATGGCAGTTAAAACTGCATTATTTCTGCAGTGTAGATGCAGCCTTAGTGAAATATGATGCCAAAAATACACCTCAACCCCAAGTCTTGTGTCATGGCTGCCATCTCCATTGGCACTGCTGCGTCAGCAATAGCAAAAGACATCTCTGCAGTACAGTAGTACCATGAGAATGACTTTTCAAGGGCAGTGAAAAGACAGAGCTGGACCAAGTTATTCCTGCCTTCATCACTATATCATCCAAGTAGATTATTCTGTCCTTTCCCCTTTCTTTCTAACACATGTTTGCCTCAGCATGTCAAAGAAGTAAGGCAATGGAAAATTGTTGCATGCAAGTGAAGGAAAGCCTGACTACTTGGGAAAATGAAGCCCTCATATCCTAACAAGGTCTGGCTAAATGATAGATAATCCAACCCAATCTAACAGAACAGAATAACCACAAGAAACTGCTTTTGTAACAGAGAGTTCATTGTGATTTTTTTTTTAATGGCTAGCTACAGATGCACTTCAGAAGATGCATCTATAATCATGCAATGAATGCTTTTCAAAATGCTTGTGGTGGACAAGGAGTAAAAGTCAGAGAGCTTTTTTTGGCATTAATGAAAATCAAAGGTTGATAAGAGTCAGCTGCTGAAACTTGAAAAAGCTGGGTGCCAGTTACACGACAAAAATTGTCACGGGGCTTAGCTGGGTGCCAGTTACACGACAAAAATTGTCACGGGGCTTACCGTGATTTCCTGATCCCGTATCCGCCCCTCGCAGTTTATACGATTTTTGTCACTCTTTAGGAAATCCTGAAAGATCCCGTGATTGATATTTACACAACAAAAGTCTTTATTGGTCCCGCACTGTTATATCCCGTGCTTTTGCTGTTTACACATGTTTAGCTTACCGGGTTTTTTTTTTTTTTTTGGCTGTCAATCAAGGATGCGATTACTCATGTTTTCACAACCTCGGTGATGCACTTCCTTTAGAGTTCCGTGCCACGAGCGATGCTATTGGCTGGCTGGGGGGGGAGAGGGGGCAGAGGTTTGGTATTCCCCTTGCCTCTTTAAAATGTTAACCCTTTAAGCAGAGGCAGAAGGCATTTTGAAAGACCTCAGACAGAGGAACAATTAAACCATGTCCTTTCCTTTTGAAATCAAGCCAAGCAGAGGCTTGGAATCTCTTTCTTTCGCTTTAAGCAGAGGCAGAAGGCATTTTGAAAGACCCAGACTGAGATCTTTCGCTCAGATGCAGGGAGTGCTTTCCTTTTGAAATCAAGCCGAGTGAGGTGGGGGGGGGTTGGGTTTCCCCTTGTCTCTTTAAAATGTTAACCCTTACAGCAAGCCAGCGACAGACAGGCATTTTGAAAGACACAGACACAGAGAGGGGGAATTAAAGGGTGTTCATTCACTCAGAGGCTGGAATATTTTTCTATGCCCGTTCAGACCCAGGGAGGTGATCAAGGCAGGGGATGAATGGGCGACCCTCTGCCCACCACAATCTCTTTGTAACATGCAGTTGAGGAAGAGGTTAAAGCTGAAGGGTTTGCAGTGTAGAAATCCATTTTAAAAGGTGATTGAGCACACGCGCGCGCGCACACACACATCAACCTTCGTGCATCTGGAAGGGATGCTTTTGTTTTCAGCCGATGAGGCTGGATCTGTTGAATGGGTGACTGACCCCTCCTTTTCTGATCGCTGATCTCTAAGCCCGCCCCCAGTCACCATTTCCGGTCATCCCCTAGTACCGAGATATTTTGTCCCAGGCTGTTTACATTTCCGATTTTCCAAATCCTCCAGTGACTTTTTAAAAAACTGGCACAAACCGTGGGACTAGAAGTCCCACAGGTTGAGGGATAAAAGGTGGCCCCCCTTCCAAAAATCACGTACCCGACCCGATGTACGTGTAAACTGCCAGGGATCGACGCGAATTCTTCCCGGGACATTTTCATCGTGTAAACGGCACCCTGGAGTTCAGGTCAACTGTTGCTGCTAGTCATTTCTGACAGCCATTCTGAAATCCACTGTGCTTTTGACAAATTTACCTACATTTTATATCCATGTGAATGAGCATGAACGGTTCTTAGTATCTGCATTCTTGTGATATTTTATTTGATATTTGATATTTGACAATTGATCTGTATTTTATTTGAAGTGTACCTGTGTGAAAATATCCAAGATCTTTAACTGAAATGAAGCATTAATCTATTGAAGGAATGATAAAATCATGTAAAACTGAATGGAATTTTCTACACAACTAGCCAAATTAGACAGAACTAAAAAATGGGATTGCTTTGGATACAAAACTCATACATGACTAATTCAAAGCAAAAACTTTAGTTGAATTCCATCTGCCAGAAGGCATGCTGTGTTTGTCTATTGCAGTACAAAAAAAGAACATTGGCTCTCCTTAAAGAAAAACATATTTATTATGACAAATGCTTTTGGTCACCAGTGTCCACTTCATCAGATGCAAATCAAATGTTAGAATCAAGTTACCATCATAAAGCTAATAAGACCTCATGGCCAATAGATATCATGCATTTAACCAAACTGCCTGCTATCATTTTGGAAATTAGTGGGAAATAAATATAATTCATATTTCCTGCTTTGAGAGAAAGGTGGCATATAAATTGCATAAATAAATAAATAAAATGAGCACCAGGTTCTTATTTTAAGGAAACTTGCTTGAAAATAAAAAAAAAACAAAAAAGCAAAAATCATAGATCCACTGGCCAGTATTTGATCATCTGAGTCAACATAAAATGGACTGAAGAGCTGAGGGGGAAAACCTGAAAGCTGGTTTGGAGGGACTTAGTCATCTCCTATTCCAGGAGAGAGCAAAATGTAGCCCGTAATCATATGATGCCCTCCAGGCACCCCTTTGGGTTCCCTATAAAAATGGTGCTGAGGGACTTAGGGTGATCACTTTGGAGTTTTCAGAAAGAGTATTTTGGACCTACAGTAAGCCCAGGGCCTGAAATTAAATGGCCAATCATGCCCCATTCCAAGAATGTCTAAATGTACATTTGGCTATTTTAATACTTTTGTGGAGGCATGTAGAGAAATTAGGTTTTGAAAAAGTGGGTGGTTTCAGCCTACCAAGGACCAGGGAAGGATAAAAATGGTCATCCATCTGACTGGTGTTTTCCACCCTGTCCCATTCCTAGAAGAATGTCCTGAATTTCAGAGAAAGCTCTAACATAAATCTAAATGATGCAATCAGGTGTCAGGTGCTGGTGGTGGCAGCAGCACCATCATCCTTTGGCTGGTCCTCTGTGGATCCCAGAGAGAGGATAAACTATGCTAAATACCCTATATATCTTCCCCTAAACTGCCCTTTTGCTCTGGAGCAGTAGAGGATGCAATTTTGTTATGGGTGTAATCCATTTAATTTCCAAACCGGAAGTGGGTACCATCTTGTCCTTTGCCTCAAGCAGCAAATGTCTTGGCTCAACCCTGCCAGGTTTGTGCAATCAGAGTAGAGAAAATGGCCTACTTTTTCACACAGTACCTATTTAATGGATCAAATTCACACAAAATTATGTTGATGGCTACTCGCTTATTTGATTTTTAAGTGGGATTAGAAGATTAAGTACCCTAAAGATTCCATCTGCTCTTAGAAGCTTAGCGGGGTTAGCCCTAGGTAGTACTTGGATAGGAGTCCACTGAAGAATACTAGGTGCTGTAGGCTATATTTCAGAGGAAGGGACTGGCAAAACTCCCTCCAAGTATTCCTTGCCTAAGAAAACTCTATCAAATTCATAAATCAACAGGTAACTTGAAGATACACACACACACACACACACACACACACACACACACAGCTACTACTCAATGGCTACTTGATAGCTATATGCTTCCTCTAGGAACAAATATAATGTGTCAGTGAGTTGCTGTTGTTGCCTGAGGCACAAAAGCAGCCCCTACACTTGGGAGATTATCAGATGACCTAAATATGGCGTTAGACGAACACCAGGAGATCGCTTAAAGGGCTTGTTTTTCACATGATGTCATCCCTGTGTCATTACGCTCCCATGCTGGTCCCATTCACCCTTGTTGCTTTTTATTCATGGCTTAAGCCATGAATAGATTGCCCATTCCATTTCTATGACAGAATGATGAGCGAGTGAAAAGGTGCCCCATTATGCTGGCGCGATGCCAGTGTGAGTGGGAGGTCCGCTCCAGAATACTTCCGGGTGCGATTGGGAGATCCAGGTAAGTGACACCCTTTTTTTGTACCCTCCCCAGATTACCTGGGGTTTTTTGAGTTGGTTTTTGTGCTCGCTGTAATTTTTAAACTTGTATTTCACTTTTTATTTTTAAATTTCCCACACGCTCATCCTCTCACGAGAACGGCCCGGGATTTCAAACCAGGAACTGAATGCAGCTCCAGAGAGCTGCATTCACTCCTGGGCTGCTGAGGGGGAGGGAGACTCATGAGATTAAGGTAAGTGTAAAACAGTTTGTTATTGTGCCAGGAGGGGGCAGGAGGGGGCAGGAAAGGAGATAGCGAGACAGGGGTGCAATTTTGTCCCCATCTGAAAAGTTCCTTGGTCTTCCTGTATTGCATTGCATTAGGGTTTTTTATACCCTGCCTTGTCCCCAAAACCATGACTTGAGGTACCTTATAAGATAAAAAGAAATACAGTACAAGTAAAACCACATACACACATACAGATGAAATGTTGAAAATGCCATTAAATTGCCTATTGGATTAAACTCATTTAAAACACCTCCATTTAAAAGGAAAAGATAAACATAGTACAGCATGCCAAGAAAAAACTTTTCATGTAAAACAGTTTCCTAAAGCCTGCTGGAATAAAAAGATCACTTGTCTACAAAAGGATATGTTGACTGTTGACTCTCTAGTAGGACTTAGCTATGACCACAGCTCTACTTCCTGGACATTGACTTTGAATTCTCCCTGTATGACCTGTCTGCTGGCTGTGTGAGGCTTGACTGGTGTTGACTTTGGACTGCTTGACCTCGTGACTTGGACTTCCCTGCCTGGAACCTAGTCAGTGGTCAGTGTAGACTGAACTGCCATACCTGACCATACTTAAAACTATTTTTTGGATATAAAATACTGTGAGACATATAAAGCTCTTCCTGAATAGCAGACAGGTAAATCATCTTCAGTCTGTGCTGAATTCCTCAACTTGCTCTGAACTTAGAGCTAACTACTATTATTAAAAATGTTTACTCCTTCTCCTGTGCATCATCAAATTGCACCAATTTTCATAACAAAGTCTTTGCCCCTGACATAATTTGCTTAGCACTGCCAATCTGCCAAGAAAATTTTGTTGCTTTTTCTCACTGCTCTGACCCCTCAGTGTAATGCCATCTTGAGGACAGAGTAAGAGAGTGAATAATAGAATATTAGAATAGAACGAGTGAAATTAGGGACCATTCAGTTCAGTGCCATGGACAGAGAAAACACTGGGTACAAACTGTGTCAGATATTAATCTAAACACTTATATTAAACAGACATGGAATCTAACAATGTTTATAATATTGTGAGGTCATAGACATTTCTGGGGACTTTCTTCAGAATTCAATAAAGTACGTCTTGGAGAGATGTGACCAGTGGGGTGCCACGGGTTCTGTCCTGGGTCCAGTGCTATTCAACATCTTTATCAATGACTTGGATGATGGAATTAGGAGCATACTTATCAAATTTGCAGATGACATCAAATTAGGAGGAGTAGCTAATACCCTAGAGGACAGGATCAAAATTCAAAATGACCTGGATAGACTGGAGAGCTGGGCCAAAGCTAACAAAATGAAATTCAATATTCAATGTAAGGTATTGCACTTAGGGTGGAAAAATGAAATACATAAATACAGGATGGGGGAGACCTGGCTGAACAAGACTACATGCAAAAGAGATCTAGGAGTCCTAGTAGACCACAAGTTGAACATGAGTCAACAGTGTGATGCGGCAGCTAAAAAGGCCAATGCGATTTTGGGCTGTATCAATAGAAGTATAGTGTCTAGATCAAGAGAAATAATAATGCCACTCTATTCTGCCTTGGTCAGGCCTCACCTAGAATACTGTGTCCAGTACTGGGCACCACAATTCAAAAAGGATATTGACAAATTGGAGCGTGTCCAGAGAAGGGCAACTAAAATGGTGAAAGGTCTGGAAACCATGCTTTATGAGGAAAGACTTAGGGAGCAGGGTATGTTTAGTTTGGAGAAAAGATGGTTAAGAGGCGATATGATAGTCCTGTTTAAGTATTTGAAGGGGTGTCACATTGAGGATGGAGCAAGCTTGTTTTCTGCTGCTCCAGAGACTAGAACACAGAGCAATGGATGCAAGCTCCAGGAACAGAGATTCCACCGCAACATTAGCAGTAAGAGCTGTTTGGCAGTGGAACACACTTCCATGGAGCGTGGTGGGGTCTCCTTCCTTGGAGGTCTTTAAACAGAGGCTGGATGGCCATCTGTCAGGTATGCTTTGATCATGATTTCCTGCGTGGCAGGGGGTTGGACTGGATGGCCCTTGTGGTCTCTTCCAACTCTACAATTCTATGATTCTATGTACGTCTTCAAAACTGGGCTTATGTTTACAAGAAATAGAATTGGGCATTTTCACAACATGCATATTCAGCAAGGGGCAGCCATGATGTTACTATTGAAGAAAGCCAGTAAAATGATCAATACGCAATGGGACTGATGTGCAAAGGGACCGATGCACATCAGTATACTGACTAGGGAATGTTGATGCACATCAGTAGATCCTGATGCACCCTTGCTGGTGTCCTGGTATGCATCTTTGCAATTCACTAACAGGCTTTCTTCGGTCATGTCTATATGAGGGGAGAAATATGCTCTCCTCCGAAGAAGCAGACATTTGCAGCGCTGTGACCTGTCTTAATGGTCAATAGAGCCCCCCTAAACTTTGTATGCCCCCCAGCAAGATAGCAAGCATGAGTGATTTACTTGTGCTTTCTAAATCTGTTGCCACCCCAAAAAAAATTTTTTTTTAGTATTTCTTTTTATTAAATTTTCATCATTTGTACATTGCATTTCCTGTTTAACAAACATGTGTATAAATCATGTTATATACCTCCTTTTTATCTCATTACTTCTGATTGTTATTTCATAAACATTATACAGTAAAATAAATTTTTACAATTATTATCACACAAATTGTCTCTATGTCTCTGATTCTATACAAGATAACTTTGTTGATATTTGCAAGCTGTACTTTCCGTTAATCAAATTACCAAATCTATTTATACAAATTATCATTAACTTAAATTCCTAATAAATGTTAGTACATAAATCTTCTCCTATGGACTTCCTTTATATATTCCTTGGGTTGACCTATTCCCTTTCCTAAATGTTTCCCTGTAGTCTCCTTTAAACTTCAGTTATATCATCATACATATCAGGACCTGTTACTAATATTTCCTACTCCAAACGCCTAACCTCTATACTTAGAATTCACTCTTATATTCTGTTTTGCAATTTGCATATAGTCTCTTGTGAACGCGACGCTATATTTCCATTTATACCACAGTGTTTACCAAACAAAATGTTTTCTGCTTATATAGTTTTTTTCTGCGTTAACTACTTCTCCTACCTAGCTGATAAGTATTCCATTAAAAGTACTATCTAACTCCCCAGATTTTCCCCAAAATTCTAACACTGGCTTCCAGACCTCTTTGGTCCTTTTGTTATTAGATTGTCTCAGTCTGTTTGTTAGTTCGTCCATCTCAATTAAGTCCCATAACTTATCCCTCCGTTCATTAATAGATGGCTCTTCTTTTAAACTTCCTGAGATCATATACATTATATTTTTCCAGTATTTTCCCTCTTCCGTCTTATTTAATCCTTTGATTATGTTTAATAAGTAAAGCTCTGGGGAAAAATCTAATTTTATCTTAAAGATATTATTTATCTGAGCATGCACTTTACACCAGAATCTCTTTACTTTAGGGCAGTTCCACCATAGGTGTATCAGGGAGCCCTGGGCCTTTTCACATTTCCAGCAATTTTTATTGACCACTATCCTCATTTTGTTTAATCTTATTGGTGTAGAGTACCATCTATGAGATACTTTAAGGTAATTTTCTTTTAAAGATTGGCACGCTGTGAATTTCATGGTCCTTCTTCTTGCTGTTTCCCAGTCCTCCAATGCTATATTGTGGCCAACGTCTTGGGCCCATTTCACCATATAATCCTTAATAATTTCTTGTTCTAGTTTTCTGGCGTGCAGAAGTTTGTAAATCTTTGATGTTAGTTTCTTTGAAGATTTCGCCCAGATTAATTTATCCAATTCATTAGATTCTATCTCTATTCCACCCTCTTTTAGGTCTTCATTATACCTTTCCTTTAGTTGGTGATAGGAGAACCAATTGATGTTAAATTGCCTGATTATTTGTTCTTTACTTTTGAGTACTCTTATACCTTCATTACTAATTTCCGTTAAGTCTGAATATCTCAACCAGGGGCTGGAACTGTTCCATCTTGACTGGAATGCCTCCTGTGTCGAGGTCCAGATTGGTATCTCGTAATAAAATTTATCTTTAATTCTCAATCAAACTTTAAGCAACCCTCTTCTAACACAATGGTTGTCAAAATCTTTATTTTCCTTGTTTTTCCCATAAATCAGATACGCATGCCAACCATGATGTGTGTTCTGTCTCTCTACATTCAGTATCTTTTCATTTTCTAGAATTATCCACTCTCTTAGCCATAAGAGGGCTGCCGCATCATGTCAGGTAATCCCTATCCTCCCCTTTTCTGGTCATCTATCAGATTACACCATTTGGCTCTTGCCTTCTTTTTCTCCGAGATATACTCTTTTAATGTTTTTTCCCAATTCTCAAAAATCGTTGTTAGTTATTGCCAAGTTTTGAAAAAGGTATAACAGCTTAGGGAGTATGTTCATTTTGATTGACGCAATTTTCGCTAGCATTGAAAGGTTTAATCTCTTCCATATAATTAAATCCTTTTGGATTCCATCCCATATTCTTTTGTAATTGTTATCGTATAAATCTCCAGTTCTCTTTGTAATATTAATACCTAAATATTTGACTTTTTTTGCTATTTCACATCCGGTCATGCTTTGAAGTTCTTTTTCTTCTGTTATACTCATATTCTTGGTCAGAAGGTTAGTTTTGTTTTTATTTATTTTGAATCCTGAGTATTCACCAAATTAAATTAATGTTTTCATTAATTCTTTTACCTGTTCTAGTGGGTTTTCTAGAGTGATGACCAGATAAGGCTCCCAGTTTGTACAGTTGTCCTCTAATTCTTACCCCTGAGATCTTTATATTTGATCTGATGTTATTGTTCAAAACTTCTAATACAATAATGAAGAGCAATGGCAAAATGGGACAACCTTGTCTTGTACCTTTTCTAATATTAACGTTTCCTGATTTTTCTCCATTAACAAGCAGTTGCGCTTTCTGTTCTTTATATATCAACTGAATTCTTTTTATGAATTCTTCCCCCATATCCATCTTCTTCAACACAGCAAACATGAAGTCCCATTTCACGTTGTCAAATGCTTTTTCTGCATCTATAAAGATCAGCCCAAGTTTTTTTTTCATTATGAACTTCAAAGTACTCCAATAAATCCAGAATTAACCTTGTGTTGTTGCTAATCCTTCTATCCAGTAAAAACCCATTTTGATCATCTTGTATTATATCTTTCAGGACCTTTTTTTAAGCGTTTAGCCAGAATGGATGTGTATATTTTATAATCCTGGTTGAGGAGTTAAAAAAAAAATTAAACCCCTATTTACCATGGTGCACACATGCAATATTTTGTATTTACAAAAAGAAAAAAGAGAGAGAGTGAAAGATCACAATTTTATCAACTTACCTGACCCTTGCTTAGTCGAAAATCCAACATGGTGGCAGCAGGCACTTTCCCTGTTTGCTAGCCCTGCCCTCATGCATGTCCAGCCAATCAGCTCATGCTGCCTAGTTGCAGTAACATGAATGTGACTGTCTTAACGATCACACATTTGCATGCCCTACAGAGCTTTTTTATAACTCAGAGAAAAATTCTGAAGGCTTTCCTTCAGAGCTTTACAGTGGATTTGGCTGCCCACCTTCTGAATGAGATGTACTGATGTGAATGTCCGTTTGCACAGATTGCCTTCCATGCAATTGCCATTTGGATTATTTTCACTGTTTGGACAAGACCTTAGTGCATGTGCTATGTGACTTTATCAGATCAGCCTGTTGTCTTGTAGTAATCCCATTCTGGAAGCAAATGGGGACATACCAGTCTCAAAACCATCACTATCACACACCTCTTCGATTGTGCAATTGTGTTCCTTTGGCAATCTGTGGTCCCACACTCATGTTTCTGCATCACCTCACTAACCCTGTCTTTCCACCCCTCTATGGCCTACCCAGCACATGCAGGCCTTTTAAAAAAAATTTATTTTGTTGCAATTGTGAAATTATGACAAAAGTGATAAAATAAAAATATTAAAAGAAAAGAAATAGGAAATAATAGGAAAACACAGTAAAAACCAGCTTAGCCTGCTTGGGAATAGCAAGGGAAAGATGGGAAGGGATGGGAAGAGGAGAAAAATCATACCCACACACACAACGTGACTGCCGGAATATCGGAACTGCAGCTGAAGGGATCTATCGCACCAAGGGCAGTAATGGAAAAGCAGTGATATTGGGAGCTACTGATGGGTTTTCCCATCAATGAAAAGGTGCAATCCACCAATGATTAAAATGCAAATCAGCAATAGGAGAGCCACAACATTGTGTGATAAGTATCAGCCAAAGATGCTTTTATCTTGCTGTGATTGTGATTTACAAGCCTTGTGGTGATAAAGTCCAAAGTATATATAAAGTTATATAATGTAGACTATGGAGATTTTCACACAGGCTATATATCCCGTGGCAGGAACAGAACAGGGTCGGGAAAGGTTTTCCCTTTCGGACGACATTGACCCTGTTCTGTCCTGTAACCATCCTGCTCCCATGACTGTTCCGGAACAATGTAATCATGATTTTTCATCATGAATAGACCTCCTATTCCATCACTATCACACAATCACGGGAGTGTGAACAGGAGCCACGTTCCTGTTCCAAAATGTCAGCCGTGGAGGGGAGGTCAGTTCTGAGCACTTCCTGGTACAACCTGGGCATCCAGGTAAGTGGCACCCTTTATTTTACCCTCCCTGTTTTGATTGTGTGATTTAAAGTGTGTTTTTGTCCTTGGTGAATTGATTTTATGTTTGGGGGAGTTTTATTTTTTAAATTTACCACCCAGCCATTATCATGCAATAACATGATAACGTTTCAGACGGCCGGTCGTTACGACGACTGCATTTACGACTGGCCAGCGAGGGGAGGGGGAGCCCGTTCCTGCCACGGAATTAAGGTAAGTGTGTGAAAGATTTACATTATTCCATGGCAGGAATGGGAGAGGAGGTAGCGGGGCAGGAACGGGGCATTTTGGCCCCATGTGAAAATCTCCTATGGTAGAGAACTGATGATAATTTATGCCTGGATTTCACAATTGTAGTTACAAACACATACTCCAGAGTTATGCATTCATAACTGATTCATGTTCATGATCTCTACATACTCATTAGTCCAGGGAATATATAGAGATCATAGAAGTCCCCCAGTCCTGACTTCCTGGGTAGGAGCTGCTATAAGTGACAGGCCTCTTTTCTCCTGTTTATCAGGTGCTACCCCCATGAGCAATCTCTAGTGTTAGGAGGAATTGCAACAGGGATCCTGCTTCTGACTGTCACACCAGATATTGCTCATGGCAGGAAGATGGAAAGGTCAGTCTGATGTGCTCCAATTGACAGACACCTTTCACTCATAGCAGCTCATGCCCAGTAAGTCAGGATTTGGTGGGGAGGGGTCAGGCTTAGTACAACTAAGGTAGTACTAAGTAGCTGATCAAGAATTCTAGCCATTGTTATTATTTACAGTATATCCTGCATTTCCTCCAGTCCAGGACTCAAAGGTTAAAACAGAAACAACTTGTAAAAATGACATCATATAAAAGTTAAAAATATAATGAAACTATAAATAGAATTAAAATCAGTTAAAAATGCAACGATTGAAAAAAGAAAACTATAAATAAACAATATAGCACCTTCTGAAAGACCCTTTCTCCCTGAGCAATCAAGTCTCAAAGGCTGTTTTTGCTGAAACAAAAAAGATCTTCATTGGCCCACAAAAGAATAGCAAGGAGGGCACCAGTCTAAACTCTCTAGGAGTCCCAGAACATACTCATCAACCTGATTGCCAGTCCTAAGCATACGTACCTAGAGATTAACCAGTAAGTTCAGTGCTTTTCATAGGAGTGGTAAAATCTGCCATATGCACCTTCTCCTGCATTTATTCCAAAAATTTTCATTCATTTGTTTTTTCCTAAACCTCAAGCTTTTTAAAATCCTAAATTCCTCAAAACAAGCTGAAATTAAATCCCCCGCCTCTTCAAAATTGGATACAACTGAACAGGTACAATAGTTCCTCCCATGTAGAGTCCCATGTTGTACCTGTCTTCCATACTGGTGTAAAAGATGAGGAGCCACTGTTACCCTAACAGGTGGGGGTTGCTTTAGAGACCCGCCTGTGACCCGTGATATCAAAATTTCTATTATTAGCCAAGGGGAATTATTAGCTCAAATTGATGCCTGTGAGAGGAGGGTAACTGCAGGGATCTTTTCACCTATGTATACCAGTACTAACTACAGAGAACTCCAGTTCAGGTTGAAATAAAGTATTTTTATTGGAAATAACACAAGAGGCATCCACACATGCACAACACATGTTCCTAAGATCCATACAAGGCTATCAAGGAGTAAGGCAGAAAGACTGGATAGAGGGAAAGGTTCAGGAAGATAGGGCAATAGTTACCAGTCTTGAAGAGCAGAGTTTCAGGTAGTGAAATACTCAGACAGAAGTCTGAGGATGGCACAGGAGGTTCCGATCTGTAGGCACACCCAGAAACAGAGTGTCTGGTTTCGTCCACTGTGGCACACCTTTCTATTGTTGGGGGACTCATATTTATACCATGCTTCATATTTTGAAGGGGTAGTCTGGCTAGGACAAAGGCTGGATGGTTTTTCCACCTGTTAAACAAAGGAAACTGAAACTTAACTGATTGTGTTAATGGCTGGGAGACAGGAATTGATGGGTTTATGACAACCTTGCAATGCTGGACAGGAGAGGGTCTGAGGTGAGATTTCCTTAGGAGCGGATTTGGGAATGGTCATTTAATTGTTTGGTTGAATGGCTCATTGCTGAGGTGCCCAAGAAGAAATTATCACATACCTCCTTAACGATTTTGTTTACTAAGGGGCTTCTGAAAAATCCTAATATGGGCTTACTTGCCAAAATATTTCTAAGACACATCCCAGATCATTGTGACCCCCGCCTGACCTCTTTTTGGTTCACCCCGGCCAACTTGACCCCAGAAAGTGTCCAATATTTCCAATGATATGAGATATCATAGAGAGGGAGTTGTAGGGCATGCTAACACCACTCGGGGGGGGGTGTAGGCTGCCACTCTAATTCAGAATACTGAATACACAGCAGTTCAATCCCAGATTTTTAACAGTTAAATACTCAAAGCTGTGGGCCCAGATGGATCCATCTTTCCATTTTCCCACATTGACTACATTTTTAACAGAAAATTTCAAGTTTTTTCTATCCCACATATGAAGTACATTTCAAATGTTGACATTTTGGCAAACTCTTATCAAAAGAAAATTAGAACAAAATTCTTACCCATCCCTAGTGGCTTATAACTGTGTCTTAGGTCGTTAGGTATATTGTCCCTTTTAGGTCCTTTTGAAAGGAATAGCAGATGGTTTAGTAAAGTGAAGAACAATAAAGACAATTTAGGTATCTGCAGAAGAAATATGTCAAGTTTTACAAATTTGCTGTACTATTATTATTTTTTTAAAAAAACTGAGTACAGTACATATTGTAGCATCAAAAATATTTTTTATGTTGGTCTCTTAAATTGCTGGTTTTTCTAACTGGTGAAAAGATAAGCTACATTCATTTCCAGAACACCTTCTCTTTTCATGGCTCAAAATAAAACTGAAGTAAAGAGCCAGAGCTATCATATTATTGCTGAGAGACAAGGCCACTCAGTACAAATACCCATCCTTTAGGAGCACTTTTGGTCTGCTTATCACAAAGGTTTTATTCAATTTGGTTTGATTTTATAAACATATCAAACTGGCATTTTTAAACACCACACTTTCTCAAAAGACACTTGCCAAAGAGCTCTGGTTTGAAGATATGCTTCATCCCAAACTTGTTCCAAATAAAGGGTCAAACTTATCCCAAAGTTGAACTTTGGTGAAGAAACCTGTTGAGGGAAGATTTTCAAAAGTTGTTTTGGAAGGAGGTGGTGAATGCAGGGAGAACACAAAAGAAATATAAAGGTGTAACAGGATGTGTTTTGCTATGCTGAAGTGATCTTTTTCAATAGCTACATTATTAAATTCTACTGGAACTGGAAAACCAGCTTTCTCGAAGTATATTCAAAAGAGTTCTACTTTCTAAAAACTAAACATAAAAATGCCCTCTTTCAAACTTTTAGATGAACATTTCAATGTGACCTAAACCAAAGTGATCATGAATACTATTTATGAATAGCTTTTGGGGACTGTTAAAATCTACCAGCTAAAGTTGTAGTTATCCGATGCCTGACAGTAGCTACTTCAGTTTCTAAACCAGGAGCAGGCAGATAGTAGAGTTGCATCTACAGGAAGAGTTTTTGATGAGTTCTTAGTTTATTAAATTTATATCCCCCTTTCTGACCAAAATGGCACCCAAAGCAGTTAACAAGAGGGTGAGGCAGCAGCAGTGTCACCAAGGGGGATGGGCCAGCAGGGCCAATGCAGTAGGTGTGTACATGTATGGACAGCTGGGTCATTCTGGATTCACCCTGAACTAGCTAACCACACATCCAAAACACCGGGTCCACTCCAGAGTTTCCAGTTTCCTCAGGGCCCATCCAAATGGTGAAAAAACTCCTCATGGAATTCATGTGGAATTCCACCTGTGTTAATGAGAGCCTACGTTGAATCACAGTATTTGAAAGTAGGGGGGGCAAACCCCGCAAAAACTATGGCAGAAAAGACTACAGGTCTCTAGGACAACCAAATCACATTGCTGCACATTCCCAAAGCAGACAGCTGATTGGTTGGATGTGCACGGGGGTGATGCTTGCTAACAAGGCAGCACCTGGAACCACCATGTTGGATTTTTGCTGTAATGATTGTGCACTGAGGCAACAAAACAGCCTTTCTTTCTTTTCTTTCTTTTTCTTTTTTTTTCTTTTTTTTTTTTTTTGGTTTATTTAAGTGGAAGATTGCTCTTCCGTACCTTGGATTTAGTTTTTGTTTTTTTTTTAATAGTACTGTTTTGTCAGCAGCAACTTGGGGAGAATAAAACTATGAGTAATTCACTCAAGCCTGCCATCTTGATTCTCTGGTATGCCCATTCAAACTGAAAACACAATAGCTTCATATACCAGTGATCTTGAAAAAAAACCACGGAGACAAATGAAAGCTGCTCCAAGTTGGTGTTACTGCCCACCAATCCACATTTTATTCTCTTGTACAGACGGGCCCTCAGGTTCAGGATTAAATCCAGAAATATACCCAAACCATAAAGTTGAGCCTTCAGGGAGAACATAACCACTCCCAACAAAGATCAAATCCCTGTTTCCTGATCTGCTCTTCAGCTAGTCAGAAGCACCTCTGTCTCATCTGGATTAAGCTTCAATTTGTTCAGCATCATCCAATTTATTACTGACATCACACAGTGCTTCTGTTTGGATTTAAATGGGAAAGAGAAGTAGAGGGATATTAAATGGCACCAAATCCCAACCTTTTCCAGCAATTTCATCTTAATATTAAATATCTGGGGATGGAGGACAAGATAGAAGTCTGAGGGACAACACAGGTCAACATCAAGATATCAAACAAATTTCCTCCAGCACCATGTTCTGAATATGTTTTTTCCAGAAAGGACAGGAAAAAGTTTAGAAAGGGCTTCCAAGTTTCATGCTAAAGAGGTGACCAAAGAATATCATGGCTGAAGATATCAGAAGCCACTAAGAGGTCTAGCAAAACCAGGAGGGACACACTCCCTCTATCCATTGCCCAGTACAGATCATCCACCAAGGACCAAACCTGTCTGCATGCCATAACCAGGCCTGAAGTCATGCTGAAATAGATCTAGATAATTCATAACTTTGAGGAACCCCTGGAGGTGAGAAGCAGCCACATACTCCAGCAGTATGTGTTCCCAAGAACTGGGAAATGGCTCCCTATGTCCATTTGGCCACCCCTACTCCCTCAAAGAGCTACGATTGTTCCATCAATCAAATCACAACAGTTTTGTATATTTACTCATATTTGAACAAAGAGATGGATCCACATTTAATTGTGCTTAGAGTGGAGCCATTCCAATTAATGGCATTCCAGTGATTAATTTGTAACTGGTCCAGCTATTTCCAGCGGGTCTATTCAACCAACCTACTGTGTTTATATTCCTAGTCACCTACTACAGATGAAAAACCAAGTGTATGTGTCAAGCCTAAATTTCAATTAACATGTTCGAATGATGTTACATTGTTGTTCAATATGGAATAAATTGTGAGGAATTATATTTTTCTAAATGATTCTGCATTCATCTGATACTACTGACACACCAAGACATTTTTCTTTAAACTGATCCGAGGAGCTATATCCAAATGTATATATTTCTGCTGTTTATAGGTCACAACTAACTTTATAGTCAGGTATAAACTGTACTTCTGTGTGTTGTAAGAGCTATTCCCAGTCTCATAATAAAAATATTATAGAACATTGTATTTCCATATAGTAATGGCACTCTTATTTTACTAGTAGGAAAGGTATTGTACTAATTTAATTGACGGTCATAAAAGTCTCACAAGCAAGATCAATATTTTATTTTCTCAACAGGTTTTTGTCAATGAAGATTCAATTTTCCATGCATTGAATGTTTGTGTGTGTGTTGAAATTATAATCAGGATTACAATATGCTCTGCAGTGTGACTTTTCTCATCTAAAAATATTATTCTGGTCCTGGCAGCACAGGAATCTATTGCCTGTCCGGACTCTGCTCACACCTAGTATACAGACTTGTTTTAATTCTGATTATCAGAGCTTGGCCTAACATTAAGCAGAATGGGCCAACTGCCTCAAACGACAGTTTTTGGACTGGTCTAGATGGGCAATATACCCTGTCTTATTGCCCTGCAGTCCTGAAGATGCAGGGCATTTGCCCTGTTCACCTCCCAGGCAGTCCTCATGAATCTTGGGACAGAGATGGGGCTAAGATGGGGGGAGGCAGGGAGAGGCCTGATAAATCATTATATTAAAGTACCTGCTTTAATCTGTTCCCACTGGGCAGAAACAGATTGGGCTCCATGGGACCCCAGGAGCTCATCCCAGCAGGCCAGCCCATCACTGCAGCTGCCACTCTGCCTTGCTCTCTCCAAAACAGGAAGGAGCCCAACAGCATGTGACAAAGGCTGGTCACATGCAAGGGCCGTGGTCACATGTTGCAGGCCTTCAGAGACAGCAAGTGAGATGGCAGCGGTTGCTGCAGTGATGGGTTGATGAGTTGCTGCAGTGATGGGTTGATTTGGAGGCAGTAATGGATAAGGATGGATAAGGAGCCCTGGTGGTGCAGTGGTTAAATGCCAGTCCTGCAAGTCACCACATTGCAAGTTCGATTCCAGAAGGCTCCAAGGTTCACTCAGCCTTCCATCCTTTCCTAGGTCGGTAAAATGAGTACCCAGCTTGTGGGGGCAATTTGCTAACACACATTGGAAACTGCTTAATGCAGTGTAGATGTGTACATTGCTATTGCTTAAAACAATTTGTAAACCGCTCTGATAGCCTTGTGGCTGAAGAACAGGATATAAATAAAATAATAATAAGGATATACCAGCAAGGAGGTGGCATATATCCTGGCTGACATAGATGAGCCCTTTGAACTGCTCCTTCTGAACAATCCAGTTATTCCTTTCTGTTGGTGAGATAGGTGGGACACTTGTTCTGAGCCCCCTAAACTAACATACTGCTGCAAGAGTGTTAGCCAGGACAGGTTACAGGGACCATGGTACTTCCCTCTTAAAACAGTTTGTTTCTGGGCACAGTAGACCTTTTTAACTGGATTGTTTTTTAAGAGCTTTTAAAATCTTTTTACTGCATTTTTTTGAAATTGCCAGTGGACTTCAGCAACATCCCTACATTTCTCCTCCATGATGCAAATGAAGACCCTGGAGATGTTCTTCTGTTAGTCAGCTTTGAGGATACAGAAGCTATTCAGGTTTTTCCCAAGATGTATTTGTCACCATGAATTGAACATGCTCTTGGAGGATCTTCTGCCCTTCATATACCTGCTTTTCCAGGTGGTGGCTGCCTCGTTGATCATGTGCCCTAAGTATGCCAGCTGTTAACCAATAAGGTACAGTATGTTATTCAGGGTTACCATAAAAGAAGAGGATATCGTGCATATTCTTTTTACTAGAAGTCTGAGTTGTTTTAATACATGTTGAATCTCCCTTTTCTGGAATCCCAAAATTCAGAATACAGTTGTCCCTCCACATTCACAGATTTGGCATTCACAGTTTTAAGTATTCACAGCTTGAAAATATTCTTTAAAAATAATAATCCAAAAAGCAAACCTTGATTTTGCCAACTTATATAAAGGACACGGTTTTGCTATGCCATTGCATATATGGGACTTGAGTATTCACGGATTTGGGTATTCACAGGAGGTCCTGGAACCAAACCCCAGCAAATGTGAAGGGACAACTGTACTTCAAAATCCAAAATTGCCCACATGGGTGACTGAGATAGTAACACTTTTGCTTTCCGATGGTTCTATGTACACAAACTTTGTTTCATGTACAATTATTAAAAATATTGTGTATAACATTACCTTCATGTTATGCGTATAAGGTATATATAAAACATAAATGAATTTCATGTTTAGACTTGGGTCCCATCTCCAAGATATCTCATTATATATACGCAAGTATTCCAAAGTCTGAAAAAATCAGCAATATGGAACACTTTTGGTCCTGACCATTTTGGATACGAGATAGTCGACCTGTACAGTAAATAGTTTGATTCTATTTTAATGTTCACTTTGTGTATGTTTTGGATTGTATTCTTCTTTTAAATTGTGAGCCACTTTGAGTCCCAATTTTGGGTAGAAAACAGGTTATAAATAGATACAACAACAATAATTACTACTACTACTACTACTACTACGGTGAACTCGCCACAGGTCAGCGTAAGAGGGGTGCTCCAAAAAAGTGATACAAGGACTCCCTGAAACAACATCTCAGGCTCGGCCAAATTGATCACCAACAATGGTCTGCCCTGGCCTCACATCGGGAGGCATGGAGACACACTATCCACGATGCTGCAGCCTTATTTGAGAACTCACGCCGAACAAATCTTGAAGAGAAATGACAACGCAGAGAGAATCACAACCCAGACACATCACCCAAGGAGACCTTCTGCTGTGCCTTCTGCAACCGGACTTGTTTATCTCAGATTGGCCTTTTTAGTCATCAGCGCGCTTGCAGAAAGCGCAGGATGAGTCCTTCCTGAATCTTTGCTTGCGAAGAAAAGCCAGAGAGAGAGAGAGAAAGACTACTACTACTACAACAACAACTACTACTACTACTACATATAAAGCCCTATAAGGCTCATGTCCAGGGTATCTGGCAGACTGCTATTTCCCTAGATGAACAAGCTCAGACCCTGAGATCATCAGGAGAGGCCCTTCTCGTGAGAGATTATCACACTACATTGTTATAGCGCTATTATTCCACTTTAACTGCGCTGGCTGCCCCTTATGGAATCCTGGGATTTTCAGTTTAGCAAGGGGCATTTAGAACTCTCAGCCAGAGAGCTCTTAGACCTTGCTAAACTACAAAGCCCAGAATTCCACAGGAGGCAGCCAGAGCAGTTAAAATGGAATACTGTGATAAAGTCCCATCACTGTCACAAGTGCAGCTGATGGAGATATGACAGACGGCTTTCTCAGAGGCTGCATCTGGACTCTGGAACTTCATTTCTAGGGAGGCAACAATGCCCCCACCCTCCGCACTGTCCTTCTACCACCAGGTAAAGATTTTGTTATTCTGGCAGGCTTTTAAAATGGAAAGTTTTTAAAGAATGGGCTGAGGGTGCTGTATAGTTTTAGACTGAACTGTTTTAATAGTGTTTTGTCTTTTAATGGTATTTTATCTTTTTAAGTGTAGTTTTAAATCATTTTAATATTGTCAAAGGTTTAATCCCATTTTAATGTTCATTTTTTTGTATGTTTTTAGCTGCATTGTGTTTTAAAATGGTAAGCTACCTTGAATAGGGATTTTGGGAGAAAAACATGATACAAATCATCATCATCATACCCTCCAATGTAGTGGGAAACATTATCCCATTGCTATAAAAGGTGCCCCCCCCCATATCCACTGTATTGGTAACTGCAGTTTCATTTAACCATGGTTGGGGGTGAGGTCTGTCTAAGCATCTGAAGGGTCTCGCTAGGCATCTAGAGGTCCTCCAGCACAATTCTACAGTATTATATGGCAGTTTGCTATTATCTGCGGTTTCACTTGCAAACGGTATGTCCAGAAACGTACCTCCCACAGATATGGTGGGGGTACCGGTATTGTAGTAAGTTTCAATGACTAGTCCAATCAGCTTCTCTATGTAGACCAGGAAGGAGGCACCATCTTATTCTTCACTTTAGGAATATCTTTAGGAAGCAAAATATGTAGGCCTCCCCTGCAGCTCACTAATGCACAGCTGCCTACTCAACTTTTTACATGTGCAAATAGCCAGTTGTATATCTATCAACATAAACAATTGTTCAGCCTTTGCACTTTTGTTTTAAAAATGTTTCCTTAAGAAGAGCAAGAGAAGCTGGTAGATGTATTATTAGTGGGATTTGTTATTGTTTCTCAGCTGTTTCATTGTTGTTTATGTGGATGGTGAATATAGTTTGGTTTTAAACTGTTGATATGCTTTTTAAATGATATTGTGTATGTATGTATTTTCATTTAATTTTTGTTAACCACTGTTCATTTCAGTTTTAAAGATAGGCAGGATGCATAGCTTTTATCTCCATGCTGCTCTGAGATTCTGTGATATAAGGTGGGATATAAATATTTTAATAAATAAAAAATAAACTAATCTTAGGTTTTCCTTGTTTGTTTGTTTTTTCTTGGGCTGCAAGGCCATGTTCTGGAAGAGTTTACTTCTAATGTTTCACCTGCATTTGTGGCTGGCATCTTCTGAAGATGCCAGCCACAGATGCAGACAAAACATTAGAAGTAAACTCTTCCAGAACATGGCCTCATCGCCTGGAAAAAAAAACAAGGAAAACCTATGGATGCCAGCCACGAAAGCTTTCGTCTTCACATCTAATCTTAGTTTGAAGATGAACTATACCTTCTGCAAATGCAGTTTCCCTTTTATGCTAAAAGATTACCAAAGGTTTACCAAAGCAAGATCAACAAAAACAAAAATAAAAATCCATGTCAAATCTTTCTATTGATCTATCCCTGACTATATATCAGTCTCCCACCATTTAGTCCTATTAAACATTTTCCATTTACCAAAATTCTTACTATTTTCGAAGTTTGGAATTCATCCAGGCTATTTGCATAAATGTGGGTGTACAGAACATGCAGAAAATGTATCTGAAAATAAATTAGCACCAACTTCCATTTGTACCAACTTTTGCTGCCTGAAAAATATTAATGTACAGAGGTTGAATAAAAACAAGACCTACAAGAGCGAATAAGGACAATTTAAACTTTTTAAAAATGCATTTACTCATCAGACCTATTTGCAGCTGTTGGACACACTATAATGTACATCTGATATGGAACAGCAAATCAACTCTTTTGGATATTGAAAGAAAATCTGTCTGAAGGCATCTTTTTTTCCCCTTTTCTTAAATTCCAACATAGAGAGCAACCTAATAAAGCACCATTGACAAAAATTATTTTCTTGATTGCAAGGATCTGCACTCACTCTAGCAGGTGTCTGAATTGCAGTAAATCTTCCCCTGCTGCTGAATCAGGTCCTCAGAATGGAAGCAGTGATATTTAAACTCATAACACATTTTGGGGGGAAAAAACAGGCAATATAAAAGCCCTACTAAGCTCCATTGGCTCATTAGAACGCCTCATTCTATCAGGGGCTCACCCAGCACACACAGACCTGCACACCTAGCATCTCAGAGGTGTAGGTACTGGGGGAGGCAAAATGAGGGTATTGCTCCTCCAGATAAGAATTCTGCCCCTTATAGAACTGGAGGGGCAATGCCTTCTTTTTGATAGTTTCTAGATGTGTGGGGTAGTTCACAAAATGAAAGCACAGCCTCCCCATAAGATTCCTGCTCCCACACACAAAATGTTCCTTCAGTCCTCAAATTGCAGTAACTTAAAACTTCAGTCAACCATTTAGAAATACAATTTATATGTCCTAAGGAAAATGGCAGGCAAAGTTATCAAAGGAATACCAACACACCAAATATAAGAGTTCTAGGTGTGAACGATTTTTAATGTCTCATGCTCTGCAATGTTAAAAATGTGGGGACTGAAGGAACATTTCATTGGAGCCAGAATTCTTATTGTCCTCACCCTGCCCCCTATCTACACCCCTATAGAATTCTTCTGTGATTGCTTTCCCTTCTGTCAATTTCATAGGCCAATATATGGACATATCACTGGGTCTTACTTGTTGCTTGACTACTTATGAGTTTCTACAGGTACACAGGTCTCCCATGGAAACAGTATCCTTGGTTTCAGTTATCTATGGCTGAAAAAAATGGGACACTTACCATAGAGTCACACTAGAAAATTCCTAGAGAGGTATTCTCTCTAGGAATTGCTAGGTCCTCCAATGAAACTCTATGGTATATTTGCACATGAAGTCCTTTATTTTAATAGGGCTTGCTAATATCCATGTTTTCATTTATGAGTGGTAAGTCCAGGAATGTATCTCCCATGGGTGTGGGAAGTGACCGACCTGTAGTTTAATTTTGCATTGTATTTTGGTGGAGTGGGTATTCTTGATTTCTTCTTTATTTCTGGAAACAGGAGAAGCCAAACAGTTTACAGATGTTTCTTGTTGTTAACTCCCTTCAGGTTGACTTTCTGTCATAGCAACACCATGAATGAGACACCTCCAAGACCCCCTGTTCTCAACCACTCTGCTCAGGTCCTGCAGGCTCAAGGCTGAGGCCTCCTTGATTATGTCTATCCATTTGGTACGTGGCCTTCTTCTTTTTCTACTGCCCTCCACCTTTCCTAGCATTGTTGTCTTTTCTAGTGAGTTATGCCTTATCATGATGTGGCTGAAGTACAACAGCCTCAGTTTAGTCATCTTGAGGTCCAAGGATTGTTCAGGCTTGATCTGTTCTAGGGCCCATATGTTTGTCCCTTGGGCCATCTACGGTATCCACAGCACTCTTCTCTAGCACCACATCTCAAACGAGTTGATTATCTTTCTATCAACTTTCCTCACTGTCCAACTCTGACACCCGTACATGGTGATGGGAAATACAATGGCTTGGACAATCCTAACTTTAGTGTTCAGTTTTATATCTTCGCACTTTAGGGTCTTAACTTGTTCTGTCATGGCTGCCCTTCCCAGTCCTAGTCTTCTTCTGATTTTTTGACTGCAAGTTCCATCCTGATCAATGATTTACAGATGTAAATCTGCAGATGTAAACCACCTTAAATCAGGAGAGTAGAACTGTGGTTGTCTAGATGTTGTTGGACTGCAACTGCCATAATACCACTTCATTGGCTATGCTGGCTAGGTCTAATGGGAGTTGGAGTCCAGCAACTCCGGGAAAGCTTCAGTTGACCCACCTCAACTTAACCAGACAGAAAATAGATGAGAATATTTGCAACCATCTTGTCAATATTAGAATCTACCTATTCATATACATTAGGTAATCCACCAGTAATAGATGGTACTTGTTAGGCAGGAAATGGTTGTGGTTGTTGGCTCTGCCAGGCCATTGTTTGTTTGCTTTTCTGTGTGTATGTGTTTCCACTCTGTTTGTACAGAGTTAAAAGGCCATACGGTAGCACTGTCTGCTTTGGTTACTCAAAGAACTTTCAAAACTGGGAGAGTAACTTTGTCAGCTGGGAGTTTTATTCATAGTTTGCTAGAAGCCACATTAAATAGCAACATCAGTCCGCATTTCAGCTCCACAGCAGTGCTCTTATTTCGAAGCCTGTGCAGATGGGTGATTCCCTGTGTGCTCACTTTAATGGCCATGCTTCCAAAGACACTAATATTGTAAGACATCTCTCTCCAGAGTGTTGTTGATGCTGTAGTAAAAATGAAATTTATGTGCTGCTCCCCCTCTGTCTGGCCCATTCAGGTACCCTGACAATGGGTGCTCTGTTAGGAAGGCCACTTTCTGAAGCCAACACACAAAGACCCCACCCGAGAGAACCAGAGTTGCACGGCTTGCAGAGCCAAATACATAAACAGCAGCAGCCCCAAACACATAGAAATATTTATACATCACTTATTGTCTTTGCATTGGGGGCTCTCTTACCAGTGGAGCTTGAGAGGTTATTGTGAAACAATTCTTACTGCTCTTTTACACAGAAGGGACTCTGCCACATACATATCCCATAATCCCCCCCCCCCGGTAGCTTACTTTTCACTATCAGGACATCTTCAGATTCTATTTAAAAATAAAACATGTTTAGCCTATGAACCTATAAGGATGAACATAATCCTTTAGGTTCTGGTTCATTGGGTCTTTAAGAAGGCCTGGAACAGTAGCTGGTATCCTGTTGAACAGTTACGAGTGCTTAAGCGATATTTACGCGTTGCAACTGTCCCATGTTCCAGTTTATGACCATGGTGCTATTACCACAATCACAAATGCCCCCCTGTGCCCCCCTCAAACATATTTTAATAGCCAGCAGCTGTACCAAGTAATAGAGGTCTGTTCTGCTGGCAATTGGGCATTGCAGGATGATGTTTCTAGCCCAGCCCCACCAGCAAGCTGCAGTGTGACAAGGAGTTGTGGCAGGCATCCTGATCTGCTCCAGTCACAAGAAGAACAGACTTCCTTTGTGGATTCTGGCTGTTAATGAATTTTTGCAGAGTTGGGTCAAGAGATGGCTCATAGGGCTTGTCTACATGGGCTAAATACCCCCGTCTCAGAGCCCTGCAGTTCATACGACACAAGGCATTTGCCCTGTTCTGCTCCTGGGCAGTCCTCACCATCCCCAGGGCAGATACAGGACTGAGACTGGGGGCAAGGAGGAAGGGTAGGACCGGATAGAATGGTTTCTAAAAATAACTTTATTCCATTACCACCAGCAAACAGTGGATTGGGTTTCATGTATCTGCAGGAGGCCATCCCTGCATGACATCCCTTGCTGCTGCTATGGTCTCCCTGGCTCTTCAACAGTGTGATGCGGCAGGTAAAAAGGCCAATGCGATTTTGGGCTGCATCAATAGAAATATAGTGTCTAGATCAAGGGAAGTAATAGTGCCACTCTGTTCTGCACTTGGTCAGGCCTCACCTAGAATACTGTGTCCAGTTCTGGGCACCACAATTCAAAAAGGATATTGACAAATTGGAGCGTGTCCAGAGGAGGGCGACTAAAATGGTGAAAGGTCTGGAAACCATGCCTTATGAGGAAAGACTTAGCGAGCTGGGTATGTTTAGCCTGGAAAAAAGACGGTTAAGGGGCGATATGATAGTCCTGTTTAAGTATTTGAAGGGGTGTCACATTGAAGATGGAGCAAGCTTGTTTTCTGCTGCTCCAGAGACTAGAACATGGAGCAACGGATGCAAGCTCCAGGGACAGAGATTCCACCTCAACATTAGGAAGAAATGTCTGACAGTAAGAGCTGTTCGGCAGTGGAACACACTCCCACAGAGCGTGGTGGGGTCTCCTTTCTTGGAGGTCTTTAAACAGGCTGGATTGCCATCTGTCGGGGATGCTTTGATCGTGATTTCCTGTGTGGCAGGGGGTTGGACAGGATGGCCCTTGTGGTCTCTTCCAACTCTACAATTCTATGATTCTGTGATCCTGAAGACAGGAAGCAGGCCTGCAGCATGCGACCAAGGCTAGTGACATGCAGGGGACCTTGGTCACATGTTGTGGGGCCCCTTCCTGCCTTCAGAGTCAGCAAAGAAAGTGGTGGCAGCAGCTGCAGCAACAGACTGGCATGCCTGTCAGGATTTCCTTCCATTCTGTGCAGGGAATGGGGGAAGAACAGGACAGATCCATGGTCAGAATACAAATCCTGGCTCATGTAGATGAGCCCATACTCACACATTTGTAACTATGGACTTTATCAGACCACCCTCCAGAAACGTTCTTTTGCTGGCATATTTTGAAACATTTTTATGCTAGCAAAAGAACCCCCTTTAACAGACCAACCTTGATCAGTGTTAAAGAGGCACCCCAGCATAAACGGAGCACAAACTGATCTCCATTTACTTCCTGGTCTGAAATATCACCAATTCTCATGAGAAGATGTGAGTGTGGCAAATTTAAAAAATAAAGCAAAATCAAGACATAAAACATTAACGCAAGCACCGAAACACAATTAAAAAGTTCAAAGTACACCAGGGAGGTTCATAAAAAGAGCATCCATCCCCTACCTGGCTGTTGTGACTTCACCAAGACGTGTTCTGTCATTGACTCTGTATTCCCATGAGCGCAATGGCATGAGGTTTCAAATGCTGGCAATGCCGGCAAAAAAAGCCCCACCAGAGATCTGTTGACAGCTTGGCCCATCAATAAAATAGAACAGCTCATTTACATTACATGATTGCGAAAGGATGACGACATCTGACATGCATTGCCTGGTCTGATAAAGTCCTATGTCTGTAGTGCAGGATCTTGGGCAGCATTATGAAACATAAGAATTCCTGTATATGTATAACAGTCTTATAAGACATACCACATCTGTATGAGGCCTAGGTATGAAGCTTTAGTGTTCTTATATTATTATGTTTTGATGCCAGTTGTTTGGGGGAGGACAGAATACTTGCAGTTCCTTTTTCACCTGCAAATTCATACTGAAAGCTAGACCAATACATTTTATTCTGAGATATGCACTACACCGTTATAACAATCTGATACTATTTTAAATGCCATGGCTTCATTCTATAGAATTCTGTGATCTGCAGTTTGAAGAAATAATGAAAAAATTTTGGTAGAGAACTCGAATGCAGGGGAGTGCAGTAGCAAAGAATTCTAAAGACCTCACCAAACTAAAAATCCCAGGATTTCATCGGCCGGAGCCATGGCAGTTAAAGTGGTATCACACTGTGTATATTCTGAATCAGCCTTTAGGTATCAGAAAACACAAAGCTTTCTCATGTTTGGGGAACGCAGGAAAAAATCAATCCACTATTGCTATTAGGGATATTCAAATGAAAACTCTACAAATATATCTAACACCTAGGAGATTATGAGACGCAGCTAATGTGGTGCCAAAATAATGACATTGGAATGCAAAAGGTCAACAATATCACACAACATTGTCGTTTTGCATTCCACTGTCATTATTCTGCCGTTTCTTTTTATTGATGGGCTAAGCCGTGAATAGATCGCCCATCCCGTTTTGGTGCTGACATTGCCAGCATGTGAAACCTCGGGCCATTTAACACATGTGAATGCAGCATCAACGGCTGGTCCTGCGCAAACACTTCCAGGTGAGATCGCAACATGCAGGTAAGTGACACGCTTTTTAAAACCTTTCCTGGTTTACTTTAAAACTTTAAAGTGTATTTATGTGCTTGGAGTAACTGTTAATGTTTTATTTTTTTGTTTTATGTTTGAATTTCCCACACAATGAAGTCTTACAGAATTTCAAATGAGGAAGTGAACTGGGCTCTGTTCACTTCCTCTTCATTGCCAAGAAAGCATTCTGCTGGGGGAGAAGGTAAGTGCAGTAGGGGGTGTTCTTTTGCCAGCATAAAACTGGATTTTTTTATGCCAGCAAAAGAACATTTACAGGGGATCATCTGATAAAGTCTGTAGAGTGGAAGAATGATTGGACCCTGCCCATGATGTACATTTGCCTCTAGCACTACTGCATTTGATGGGATGTCTTAAAAGGAAGCCTTTCTGGATAGAGCTGTGCACTCTCCTCCTCTGGGATCTCAATCACACAGAGAACCTACAACTGCCTACATATAAGCACCCATTTTTTTTCAGATGTTACACTGATTGTGCAGATGTCATGTGAAGAGGAAAGTGATTGGGTGGGCAAGCCAATAGGCATGGTGCTGTCATCTTCTCCATGCACTGTGTATTCATGCTAGGTATGTTTTTTCGAGCATCCATATGTGTTCATGTGTGCATGTGTCATGTTTATAGGTCTAGTGAGAATAAACGCATTGGATCAACAATTCAGTGGTGTGGTAACACTTAGGTAAATTACATGAATCCAGTGGGTCTGCTTTAGCCAAGGAAGCCTAAATATCCTAAAGGCACCAGATCCCGTCAGATCATGGAAGCTAAACAGGTTAGCCCTGGTTAGTACTTGGATGGAAGACCTCCAACAAATACCAGGTGCTGTAGTCTCTATTTCAGAGGATGGAACTGGCAAAACCACCTCTGAGTATTCCTTCTCTAAGAAAACCCTATGAAATTCATGGGGTTACTTTAAGTCAACCGGCAACTTGGGACTTTTTCGGATGAGCTTTTAGAGCGCTAGCAGCCTCGTCCCTGTTGCAAGGCTGCTGCGCTGCAGGGCATCCCTTTCGAATGATGCTCCCCCCTGCCGGTACTGTTGCGTTACCGCAGAGACACGGCAGCATTATATTCAGCAGTTTTCTAATCATGAAAGTTGATCGTGATTAGAAAACCGCCAAATATAACGCTGCAGTGTCCCCATGGTAATGCAACAGTACCGGCAGGGGAGAGCGTCATCCGAAAGGGATGCCCTGCAGCGCAGCAGCCTTGCAACAGGGACGAGGCTGCTAGCGCTCTAAAAGCTCATCCGAAAAAGTCCCAAGTTGCCGGTTGACTTAAAGTAACCCCATGAATTTCATAGGGTTTTCTTAGAGAAGGAATACTCAGAGGTGGTTTTGCCAGTTCCATCCTCTGAAATAGAGACTACAGCACCTGGTATTTGTTGGAGGTCTTCCATCCAAGTACTAACCAGGGCTAACCTGTTTAGCTTCCATGATCTGACGGGATCTGGTGCCTTTAGGATATTTAGGCTTCCTTGGCTAAAGCAGACCCACTGGATTCATGTAATTTACCTAAGTGTTACCACACCACTGAATTGTTGATCCAATGCGTTTATTCTCACTAGACCTATAAACATGACACATGCACACATGAACACATATGGATGCTCGAAAAAACATACCTAGCATGAATACACAGTGCATGGAGAAGATGACAGCACCATGCCTATTGGCTTGCCCACCCAATCACTTTCCTCTTCACATGACATCTGCACAATCAGTGTAACATCTGAAAAAAAATGGGTGCTTATATGTAGGCAGTTGTAGGTTCTCTGTGTGATTGAGATCCCAGAGGAGGAGAGTGCACAGCTCTATCCAGAAAGGCTTCCTTTTAAGACATCCCATCAAATGCAGTAATGCTAGAGGCAAATGTATATCATGGGCAGGGTCCAATCATTCTGTCTAGATGAGAAGATATAATGTGGATCGCTGCGCATTAATGCAAATTCACAGCAGCATTCATTTGTCTACATGGTTTTTTGGCAAAATTGCTGGTATGCAAAACTATCCACGTTTGAAGTGCACACGCCACCATGCCTACAAATCAAGATGGTAACTAAGAGTGAATTACTTGTGTTATTGTTCTCCAAAAGTTGTCACCGCTGCTCAGTATTTTTTTTTTTTAACTGTAAACCAAAGGTGCTCAAGGTTGCCTCAGCACAGCAAAAAAGTGCACAATCAATAGTGTGAAACTGTAAAATGGCACTTCTGGCCACTTCATTGCCCGCCCCACGCACATGTCTGACCAATCAGCTTTCCACTTCTGCCCTTGCCGAAAATGCACTGTGATGTGAATCAGATTTCCAAACAAGCAATATTGCACATTTCCACGCGCTATTCAAAAAACCTTGGGAAAAACCACGAAGGCTTTTCCTGTGCAGTAAATTGAGTTTTGGGGCCCCCTTCTTCCAAAAACCACGAATCTCAAGCATATCTTGTTGGGACAAAATTCTGCAAATTCTATTAGGATTATTTTTCCTGTCTAGACAACGCTCCAGTGTTTGTTCACCCATTTTAGTTAGTGCTGGCTGAAGATTGCTACCTTTATTTTCTAAGAAACACCTCATCTTTAACATGTATTGGGATGACAGGTAGAATATGGTCCTTTTCATCCTGTAAATAGATGTTTCTGTTGATTGGCAAATGCAAATGTGGGAAAAATTTGTTTCCATCTGTTTGAAGAGTTTACCAAAAATTCTTGACTTTCTTCACATTTGTAATAGAATCACTTACATGTGAACAAAAGAAAAAACTGGCAGATTTCCCTGTCCATTGCAATAAATGCTACTGTAGTGAAAGTTTATTTTATTTTTTATTATTAATTTGACTTTTATTTGAACTATTTATATACTGTCCTCTAAGTTCTCAGGGTGAGTATAGACAAAAAAACTTAAGCAATTTTAAAACAATAGCTCGGATCCTATTCAGTATTTATGATGTTGTAATCCATACTTATGACATCATAAATATTGCAGTTCACATTTATGATAGTGGCACTATTGTAACAACTGCAAATACCCCCCAAGCCCACCTTAGAAGCCAGGCAGCCACACCAACTGAAGGAGTTTTGAGGCCCTGGAAAGCAGCACATTGAATGATGATGCATCCAGCCGGCTCCTGCCAGTGAGGCATGTTATCAAAAGAGGTTGCAGGGGAACCTGCTGCTGCTTTTCACACTGATGGGAGGTGGTGGGTACATCATTCTTCTCTAGCCTTAGCTCTGACATTAGGAGGAACTTTTTGACAGTAAGAGCTGTTCGGCAGTGGAACACACTCCCTCGGAGTGTGGTGGGGCCTCCTTCCTTGGAGGTCTTTAAACAGAGGCTGGATTGCCATCTGTCGGGGATGCTTTGATCAAGATTTCCTGCGTGGCAGGGGGTTGGACTGGATGGCCCTCGTGGTCTCTTCAAACTCTACAATTCTATGATTCTATGATGACGGAGCTATGGTCTAGCTACATTGGCATGACAGGATCTCAGCCAATTTTAAAGCAATTTAAACAATTTAAAGCAATTCAGCAACATAGAACAAAATATAGAAATCTACTACCTGATATATCAAAACAAACCTGTGGTCACTGGGCCCTGAAAGTACTGAGTGAAGAGCCTTCTTATAACTTGGCAGTGAAATGAGGCCAGTATCAGCTTCAAGTGGCTCCAAAAGGGAGGCATTCCACAACTGGGTGTCACATTAGAGAAGGCCCTCCCCTATCTTTAGATAAGATATTGCTTCCACTGGTGAGACATAGAAGAGGGCCTTCTCAGTGTTCGGGAAAGTATTTGTATAAGAAAAGGCATGCCTTCAACCATTGATTTCCCAAGCAATTTTGGACTGCAGACACTATCACCATCAACATTAACTCAGTATATTGGAATCCAGTGCTTTTAAACCAGTGTTACATGGGTCATAATCAATCTGCCAATGTGATGTGAAGCCAATTGTACCAGCATCCTTAAAATGCATGCTGCCTCAATGTGTTTTTGTGCTCTCCTGAGCCCCCATAGACTGTCCAAAATTTCCCCCAAATATTTTCTAGTCTTTTAGGTGAAAATCCCACAAAGGGTTAATTACTACTCTTGTCCTAGAGCAAGTAATCAATGAGTTGTATTCCTACCCACCTCAAAAAACAAGAAAAAAAACCCTCAAATCCGGCAGTAGAAAGTGACTTTTGGTCACTTCAGAGTTGCATTTATGTCTGATTGGCAGCTGATTTGGGGGGAGGCACTGTACTCCTTCAGGGGTACTCAGGCAAATTGGCCCTGCCTCCACCACAGATTCCTACTCATTTTATAGGAACACAAACTCAAGTATCTCCAGAGGGTAATCAAAGAGAAGCTGTACTTCCAAAGAACCTGGTTATGTTACAGTACTGACCAGCAAGGCTACTAATGTTCAGAAGAAATGAAAAGGTCCATAATTTTGCACTGGCTCATCCCTTTACATGCATTTTTAATAACCTTGGAATTTAGGTTGATCTGTTCTTTTGTGGAACATAAAGGCCCTTTCTGTTAGGGCTGAGCAACAGGCCCCAACCCAGCATGTCACTTAAACATATGGTTAGCTTTATGGAAGCAAATAATCTATTGAACTCAATATGGGGCTACTTATGTGTTTAAACTCAGGATTAAATGTCTGCAGAATCAACATCACCATGAGGGGTAAATGAGGTAAAATGTTGCCAGTACATTTTGTTGTTAAAGCTATAAAGTAAGAAAAAACAACGCCAACAACAAAGAGCCTTTAAAATTATTGGGTTTTTTCTACATTCCACTGGTCTGATTTCTGGCGGGTGGGGGGAGTTGCATTCTGCAGTAGAGACGATTCATAGATTCCTCCTTTTGTGTCTGTAGATATGCTAGCTTTCCTGTATGTTGGTTTGAGATATCTGTATATATTCACGCAGCTATTTGAAGTTCCCCCCAATGTCATTCAGTGTGAGCTGCACACAGCCTTCTAAACTAGAGGCTAGGAGAAGCCATCTCAAAAGATATGGGGCTGTAATTCAAGTACAGTACTGCACTGCTTGCTTGCTCCTTGTGTCTTGTTGCCACTAGAGATGGAAATCTTTACCTACTTTACCTACTTCTTCCTTACATGCAACAAAAACAAAAGAATCAAATGTTTTCTCCCTGTTGAATGATATTATGAGAATGTCATGTTCATTTTTTTCCTCCACCTTTGGCATTTCACAGTTTTGTGTTTGTTTGTTTTGCAAAACATTGGATTTCCATAAAAAAAACAGTGGGCAGAATTCTCTATTGCAGTCTGTGTTATATAACTTTACATATACTTGGGGCTCATCTACATGGGCCAGAATATGCCAACTCCCTGCCAGTGTATTCTGCCTGCAGATCAGTCCGCTTCCTCCCCCGTTACTAGCACAAAACATGAGGAAGTCCAGACTGCTATGCTGGTCCGTTTTGGTTTTATGGTCCATAAGTATTTACGTTCTATAACATTATTTTCAAACTCGTTTTAATTATTTTATTCACATATTTTGTTCATTTCTTCTTTTGGTTAATTCTCCCCGCCCCCATCTCTGGCCAATTCTTAACTTTTAAATCTCTCCTTCTGGGTTGGGTTCCTCTTTCTGTTTTCAGCATGGGCTATCAAAAGTCCCATTAATCATGTTTTAACCCCTTGTTTGGAGGAGCATCTCTCTTCACTGATCTTGGAAGCCTTTTAGGCACTAATTCAGCTTTGATACAAGACATGATTCCAAAGGCACGTGTCTCCATCTGACATCTCCCAACTCCTGCTGAGTCTAGAGGACTGCCTCTGTGGGGTTCTTCCATATTGTTATTACCATAAAGATATTGATGAATATTGCAAAGTTGAAGCAGCATATAAATCATGTTGCTAACGGTCAGCCATCTTAGCCAGAAGCCCAATACATAATGGATAATGCAAAAATATTGAAAGCCTTTGAGGAATATTATAGAAGTTTATATGTGGAAGGTAGTGAAAAATCCCAGATATGGAAGAATATTTGGATAGACTCAAATTGGACAAACTGCACCTGGAACAAAAACAGACTCTGAATGGGCCTGTGACAACAACAGAGCTTGTTGAGTCCATTAAAAAGACTAAATCTGAGAAAGCTGCACGTTCTGATGGGCTATCCACATCATACTAACAGAAATTTGAAGATGAATTTCTTCAACCATTCAGTATGGTTTGTGATTGATTATTGAATAAAGGACAGGTGCCAGGTTCTTGGACAAATGCTTATATTACAGTGATTCATAAAGAAGGTACATATGAGACATTAAACAGGAATTATAGACCTATTTCATTACTAAATAATGATTATAAGATTTTCACTTCTATTCTGACAGACAGACTGAAGAAACATATTTTCCAGAATGTTCATGAGGACCAGAGTGGATTTCTACCAAAAAGTCAATTAAGGAATAATTTAAGGACTATCCTGGATATTATTTAATATTTTGAATATCACAAGGAAAAAAACATTGTTTGGTTGTTATTGTTGTTGTTATGCAGATAAAGCATTTGACACTATTTCTTGGAGCTATCTATTTCAAGTATTGGAGAGAATAGACTTGGGTGAAAATATTATCTGGGGTATAAAGACAATATATTCTGTTCAAAAAGCCCAGATATTGGTAAATGGCAACATAAGAGCACCAACTGACATAGAAAAACAAATTAGGCAGGGATGTCCACTTTCACCCTTGCTTTCTATTTTGGCATTGAAGACTTTACTGAGAGACATCTGATGCTGAGAGAATATGCTGAGTGAAGATGAAAAAGGAACAGTACGATCTGGGGGGCTATGCAGACAATCTTGTGATGATGACATAAAATCCATTAGTTTAAATTAAGATCCATTTAGACAAAATTAAGCTGTTTGGGGTATGTTCTGGGTTTAAAGTAAATTGTGATAAAACAAAAATGTTGGCTAAAAATATGACTATAGAAGAGGAAGATGAGCCAATTGTTCTTTCTGATTTTAAG
This sequence comes from Gambelia wislizenii, assembly GCA_030847615.1. Classification (NCBI taxonomy): domain Eukaryota; kingdom Metazoa; phylum Chordata; class Lepidosauria; order Squamata; family Crotaphytidae; genus Gambelia; species Gambelia wislizenii. The sequence continues at coordinate 103,040,107 of JAUMIR010000006.1, forward strand.
GTATTTTTCTCTTAATAATTCCTTACAGTTTAAATTGGGCGGTTGGAACCTCATGGTGTGTTAATTAGTTAGTAGCAGTTAGTATTTAGTCTAGTATGGTGTATTAGTCTAAGTGTCAGTTTTATAGATAGATAGATTACCATATATGTTTTTGCAATTTTTCTTTTTTCTTTCTCTCGTTTATTTTCTCTTTCCCCTTTCTTTTCTTTTTTCTCTTTCTTTCCTTCTTGGATATTTAGTATTTAGTAAGGTTTGTATTTTTGCATTGTCCAAATGCAAAAAAGTAATAAAAAGTATTTTTTAAAAAATTGACTGACCTTGGCCAAATCATAGTCAGTTCTTGTCTATACGAGGGCAGAAATACAAACACATCTGAAAAAGCAGGCATTCACAATGATGCAACCTGTTTTCATGGTCAAAAGAGCCCCCCTAAACTCTGCATGAATCCCCCCCAGCTGAGATGGCAGCTGCGAGTGATTTATATGCAATTTTAAATCTGCCGCCACCAATTTTTTTTTAAAAAAAAAACAGTTTCCCATGGTGCGCACAAGTGAATGTTCATATTTACAAAAAAGAAAAGAATGAGATAAAAGAGTATAAGATCACCATTTGATCAACTTACTGGACTCTTGCTTAGCTGAAAATTCAACATGGCAGCTGCAGGTGCTTTTCCCGTTTACTAGCCCCACCTCCATTCTCGTCCAGCCAATCAGGTTACACTGCCTTTTCATATCTGTTTGAATCTGAGTGTTCAAACAATCACACATTTGTATGTCATACAATTTTTTTAAAAAAAAATCTGGACAAATGTGATGCACATATGATTTTGTGGTGGATTTGGCTGCCCCCCCTTCCAAATGACACATATTTATGCACATGTCCGTATGAATGGATCACTGTATATTTGCATCCTGTTCATATTATTTTGACCGTGTAGACAAGCCCTCTCTCAAACTACGAGGAAAGCAATGGCAACCTGCCTCTGAAGAAACTGTGCCAGGAAAACCGTATGTGCCAGGAAAAGTCAGAGTTGACCTAATGGCACATAGTAACAACCAAGTCATATCTACTACCTGGTTGATGATCATCAGATACTTTATGGTTGTCATGTACGTGTCCCATTGTAGGAGCCAAGTAGAATGGTGGCTAATTAGAATTACATCACTATTTATATGAACAACATGTGAACTGACCCTAGGAGAGTGCAAGATACTGGGCTTCAATATATCAGGGTTTTCCTCTGTGTCTAGTGACACCTCTATTCTTGCTAAACCACATAAGTCTCTAAAGGGGTCAGAAGAAGGCATGGGACAGAAAGGAAATCAGGAAGGAAGAGAAATGGGACAGGCTTGTTAACACAGCTGCTTGCCATCACCTAGCAATCTTTGACTATTTTCATGGACTATTCTGCTGCTACTGTGACTTGGTTGGCATTGTTGTTGATGTGTACTGTTGGGTTCATTAGCCATGGAATTTTCTCATGGTAAAACATTTCTGTTATATTAAAAAAGTTGCTTTCTATATCAATTAGATGGGTTCTCATTGTGAATTTGGTATGGTATTGGAATACCTGATTTATTGGCGTGGATATTTATAATGAGTGTCATTTGGATATTCTTATACTAACAGTTTGGTATCAGTGGCAGGGCTTACTGTGAAAGGAAAATATGATTAAAATATTAAATGTAAGTCTGGGTAGTGATTTATGATGGCATAAATCCAACTTATGACATTACAACTCGCTTTTTTGGCCATTGCAGGACTCTGTTTCAACCTCCTAATGACACAAATTCCCTCTCCCATAAGCCTACCTTGCAGTTCATGCAGCCCCTAACATGGCCATTTCTGGACTGACAAACTGAGAGGATCAGCGGTGAAATGTCCAGGTACTTTGCTTTGGCCAGACATGCTGCAAGGACATTACCTGCAGGGATATCCCAAGGATCCCTGGAGGTCCCTGCAGGTGCCTGCCGCAAAGCCTCTGGTGAAAGGACACATAGCCACAGATTTCCACCACCCCACTCTTCAACTACCTGGAAATGGCTGTATGGGGGTGAGGGGTATGTACAGTTTTACAA